>VDFB02061252.1:0-53559 GCA_007258455.2 Sequoia sempervirens | reverse complement strand
GATTGTTGGTTAGTTGTTGTTGCGACACCCTACTGTTTTGCATGTTTTTTTGATCGTTGTTTTGCGGTTGCTAGTAGGTTTGGGTGTTTTGTCTCAGAGCACTGATTACAACCTTAGCATCCACTACACCATCATTTGTGACATTTTTGTTCCTCATCCACATGGGAGGTTTCTCATTATAGCTGGTGGAGGGGCAATTATTTTGTTGTTTTGGATGTGGAGGTGTCCCTCCTTGTGCAATAATGGCTCGTTCAATGTTAAGTGCCTTGGAGATCAATTGGTCATACATAGTGATACCTTGCACCTTGAGATGGAATGCCAAGGTTCTCTCGAGATTGGAGATGATGGTGCAAACTTCTTGTTCTTTAGGCATGGCCCATTTTCTCCTATTGGCCTTGGATTTCCATCATTGTAGGAAGGAAGCGAATGATTCTCCCTTAGCTTGCTGAAGAGTGGATAGTTCCTCTAAACTAACATCCATACCGATATTGAAGGCATAATTTTTTATGAATGTTCCTACTATCTCCTGGAACTTTTTGATGCCTAGAGGAAGGTGAGAGAACCACTCCATGGCTTGGATAGCCAAAATTTGAGGAAATAGTCACATCAGATATGTATCGTCATATGCAACCTCCATGCAATGCACTTGGAATTCCCTAATGTGATCTTTCTGGGTTTCCTATCCCATGATATTTGTCGAATTTAGGGATTTCAAACCCCTTGGGGAATGCTTTCATTACAAGGCTCCTGTCAAACGGATGTGGAAACAAGTTGCTTGGTGTTCTAGTGGTTTTCCCTAATTGAAGATCAAGCACTTGCTACAAGAGAAACTTGATTTGCATTGTTACGTCATCTTGCAGATCAGGGGTTGGAGTGAATGTGTTTTGGAGTGGTCGAAGTATTTAAGTGATAGGTGGGGTATCAGGTGTATTAGTGGGAATTTGTTGCAAGCTTTGCTGATATGCCTACATTTGTTGTTGTGCCAACAATGCTTGTTGTTGGTCATGCTACTGCTGCACCAACAACGCTTGTTGTTGGTCATGTTGTTGTTGTTCCAACAAGGCTTATTGTTTGCCATGTTGTTCATGTTGTTGTTGTGCCAACAATTCTTGTTTTTGGGATAATAATGTTGCTTCTTGTTGTGCTTGATATTGTTCCAAGGCTTGCTGATATGCCTATTGTTGGGCTACTTACAATTGTGCCTGGTACCTAGCTTTCACTTGTACTTGTTGAGCTTGGTATTGGGCTTGTGCATGAACTTGAGCTTGCACTTGAGCTTGTGTAGCTTGTGTGACTTGAGCTACTTATGTAGCTTGGGTGGCTTGGGTGGCTTGTTGTTGTAATAAGGCTTGGGCTTGAGCTGCTTGAGCGGCTTGTTGATTTTGAATTCGCTGAAGCGCTTTTTGATAGGCAGCTTGTTGAGTTGATTGCAAAAAAATTCTATATTGATTTGATGGATTCATTTTTGGTTGTGGTGGTGGTGGCAGATTTGGAATGGTGGTCGTGATGAGAGGCATCGTTGTATTGATGATTGGTACTTGTGTAGTGGATGGTGCGATTGATATGTTCGGTTAAATTCATATGCTTGGTCCTTGAGAGGCTATCGTTGTAGATATTTGGGGTCTGGTTGATGGTATTATGATTGCTTGGGTTGTTTGAATGGTTTCCATCTGTTGTTGTGATATCGGTGGCATTTTCAAAGGATTTTATGTGATGACTTGATTCATGATTGGGAGGTTGTTTTTAATGAGTGGTGGTAACATAGGTAACCCCAAATCAAGAGGTGGTGTGGAAATTAATGGAAAAGGTGGAAGTGGTGGAAAAGTGAGTGGCATACTCCCTTGGGGAAATGATGAAGATGAAGGGTCAAAGATGTCCCCTGGTCCAAATAGCCCACCTTCCCCTTGAGAGGTCATAGGGAGAGAGGTTTGAGGTGTTGCATGAAATGATGATGATGGGTCATTGGGATCATAAAAATTGAGGGGGAAATATGGGTGTGACGGATTTTGGTGGATGGATTGACCCAATATGGTGTTTGCATCCAAATCTTGATTATTCACAATGGGGTGTGTTTGTATTGCATTGAGAAATGTGCTCCCCTTGTTAAAAATGGGTTGAGTTAGAGCAATGGATGATGTAATTTGTGGGATGGATTGAGTGATGCTCTAAAATGGTGGTGTAGATGATATTGGGAGTGTGAATGATGTTTGGGGAATGATCCCAAGAGGTTGTTCCACAATGGTGCTCACATCGTAATCGGAAGGGAGTTTAGCCCCTTGTTTTGCTAATTCAAGCATATATTGTGAGGGATGGAGCTTCATCATGGCATTGACAATTCTATGATTTTTGGGATTTTGGACCATTTCAGTGATCTCATATTGTGTCATCCCAAAGGTATTTTTGGTGATATCCTCTACTTGACCTTCCTCTTGAGGATTTTGTGATGATGGAGGGAGATTAGTTAGAGGATTTCTTGATCCAACGGGATTGATTTCAAAATTGGTTTGACTTAGGTCACTTGAAGTTGGTGTTTCTTTGTTGGCCTCCATGTCCTTGTGTTACGATCTAGTTTGAACCATAAAATGAGGCTCAAAAGACAAAATCTAGGATTATTAAATATCAAAGATGTGATTGGTGAAATATGTGAAAAGGTGGATGATATAGATGATTGAACTCTTAGAAGATCTTGAGGGGGATGCTATACTTTTGGGACTTTCTTGGATTCTTGGATTTTGATTTGTTTTGAACTTGATTTTGGATTCTTGGATTCTTGGATTCTTGGATTTTGATTTTTGATCTTGATTTGGTTTTTGATTTTTTTGATTTTGGATAATGAACAAATAGATCCCAAGATTTTGTATGTTATCTATGGGATATACTTTCTCACAAGATGATAATTTGACTAAATGTAGGGAGTAGGATGCATCTACCCACACCTAACCAAACAAAGATGATTTGATGTTAATTCAAATAAGTATATGGAGAAGGATACATCTACACATACCTAGCCAAAAAAAATGATTTGATGTTTGATTCAAGGATTTTGGTTCATGAATTTTCCAAAAAGTCTAGCATAAAGGATGGTTTCAAGATTTTCAAGAGTTGTTGGTGAAATGATCTTAGTTTGATGTTTGAAAGATGGATGAAGGTTGAATTTGATCCTATGTGTACCTAAAAAAGACTCTTGTTTACAAGAACTCAGTTTTGAACACACTTTACTCTAAAAAAGATGCTCAAACTGTTGAAAAAGTCTTGGATTTTGAGAATAATAAAATGAGTACAAATTGGGATTGTTTCTTGAAGCTATTATGTAAAAGTTGAAAAGAAATATTTGTCTAAATTCATAGAGTGTTGAGAGACACTTTTGATGAGATTTTGGACTAAGATCTTTTGACTTTGGTTTCCATGTTTTGATTTTGTGTGAAATCATTTGAAACACGTGTGGGGTTCAGTTGTTCTTATGTTTTCTTAGTGACTTCTTTTTACCACAAACACACTCTTGATTAGCTTTTGAAACTAGATGTCTAATGTCTTAACTTATTTTCATCCTACAAAGTACATTATGTGGAATTTAAGGAAATCAAGGAAAAATTTACCTAATGTTTGACTTTAGTAATCAAATTGAGATGTAAATCCAAATGTTTAGAAACCTCTAGGGATAGAATCCCTAGGGCAAGTAATAACACTTGATTTTTGTCAAAGATATTTGCTTCCTAAAGGGTTTGAAATTTGATGACAATGTTGAATGTTTATTTTCCTAATTTTTTTGATCAAGCAATGTGTTTTGATTTCAAGAACATGCACAACCCTATGAATATTTGAGACAATATTTGTTGAGTCCCCACTTGGACAAGTCCAACTACACCTACTTTTAGTGGATAGTTAGATGCTTGACCACACAGGCTCCCCCTTATAGTGCACTCGCTTCTTGGGTTAGCCAAGCATCAGTACCCATGAATCTCCCATGGCATGCTTTCAATCTCTACTAAAAGCCGTAAAAGTGTGGGGTGGCTTCAAAACGACCATTCTTGCATCAACAAATAGATAGGGATTTTGGCCTTTTTAAACAAGGGGTTTTAATGTGAGCATTCCATTTGTGGGGGACCATCCATGTGAAAAGAGACCATTTTTTCCCTTCTCATCAGAATAATCCTCATGATACTTTCCTTTCCTCAAGTACCCACACTTATATACTGGTTGAAAGTCGCTTGGCTTTAGCGTGTTCCCAGTTGGGTCATTCCCTTGGGTGATTACTTTTTCCCACAAGGAAGGCCCTCTAAGATAAAACAAAAGCAAGAAAACACATCCGTAGTTTGATCGATCTTTGTTGAGAAACAAAGAGAGAACACACGTGATATGTTTCACTCACACTCGCAATATTTGTCAATTTTAAACCCAAATTGAAATGTGGAGGAAATATTTTTGACAACTTAATATCACAAGAAGACTTTTGACTCTCAAGATCACCATGAAGCGTGAGAGAAGTGCATATGCCTTTTTAAATGATATTACTTTGTGAAAAAGATTACAAAACACCAAATGCACATGTTCATTTTAATCCTTCAAAGCAAGAATTGGATTCTTTTTAAGCACCAAATTTTGAGTGTGAAAGTTGTTTGTTCATTTTTTAACCAAATCAAAAAGCTGGTAAGTTCAATTTGAACCAATCTTGAAGAGATTAAATTAGTGATTAATTTTAAACCCAAAATTGAGGTGAGTTAGGCCTAAAACAAAAAATGAAAGTATAGAATGGAAGCCCTAAGCATTTAAAAATGCTTTGTCAATTTTAAGTTCAATGCTCAATTTTCGTCAACTCCAATCTACTTACTTTTGCTCGATTTCAATGCTCAATCCCAATGTCATAGATATTTCAAACTTTCTATCACAAGTGAGTCAAAAAAATAAGCTCCTTCTACCTAATGTTCTATCACAAAAAAAACATATGCATTTCGATCTTTTTGTCACAAGTGTGTCAGAAACATAGGCTCCTTTTGCTTGCTTGTCAAAAAATAGACACAAAAACTAGCAGAAAGAGAATTTAATCTAATGTTCTGTCACAAAATAGATAGATATATTTCAATCTTTCTAACACAAGTGTGTTAGAAAAATAAGCTCCTTCCGCCTGCTTGTCAAAAAATAGACACAAAAAGTAGCAGAAAGAGAATTTAATCTAATGTTCTGTCACAAAACAGACAAATATATTTTGAACTTTCTGTCACAAGTGTGTCAGAAACATAAGCTCCTTCCTCCTACTTGTCAAAAAGCAGACACAAACAAAACAACAAAAGGAGAATTTAATCTAAATTTTTGTCACAAAACAAACAGATATATTTCAAACTTTCTATCGCAAGTGTGTTAGAAACATAGGCTCCTTCCACCTGCTATATATATTTCAAAAACTTGAACTCTCTATTGCAAGTGCATCAGATATATTTTGAAATTTCTATCGTAAGTACGTCAGAAACATAGGCTCCTTCCACCTACTATATATTTTGAACTTTCAAACTTTCTGTCACAAGTGCGTCAAATATATTTTGAATTTTCTGTCGCAAGTGCATCAAATATATTTCAAACTTTTTGTTGCAAGTGCATTAGAAACATAGCCCTCCCTCTAGTACCAAAATGTGAAACCCAATCCTAGACCTGCACAAACATAGCAAACCAACATAATATTAGATCCCAATGCAAGTTAGAATTAAGATTCTGCATGAAATTCATCTAGAATGCTCAAATAGGAAAGAAATTGAAGAAATGAACAAAGAGAGCAATGAAATCCTATTTAAACATGAAAAATATCAATCCCATGGGGGAATTGCTGCAAATTTGATGTGGAAATTGGTCCTTTCCCAACTCCTATGCAAGCTTGATGAAGATTTGTTGATGGTGGAAGCTCCTTGATGAAATGTTGGCATAACCTAGCTAAGAAATCATGAAAATGATGAACACTTGATATGAAATGGATAAAATTAGCTCTCGATGTGAATGTGGGATCATTCAATAACCAATGGCCAAATGGAACTTGTTAAGATGTGAGAGGATGAAGGTTGAGCACATTTTGATGAATGTGCACAATAAATGATATTAGGAGGAATTTGAAAATTTGAAAGTTGGCCTTATAGAGGGAGAAGAAAGAGTCTTAAATGCCAAGTGGGAGACATGTAAGAGGAGTTAATTCCATGTTGGAGGACAAGTCCTTTTGGAGGGACTTTTTGAATTTGAAGTATATTCCATAAAGATGTTATTTTGAATGAAAATAGAATAAATAATAAATCAAATAAATTGATTTATTGCTTAAGTTGTAAAATCTAGAAAATTTGGGGATTAGATTAGCATTAATCATGATTTGATTAATTTTAATGGAGGTTAGTTGATTGTGACATTCAACTTAAATATTTGGATTTATTTAAATTAAATGAGAAGATAAAGAACATTAGAGATTTAATTAAATATTTGGGTTTATTCAATTAAATGAAGGAACTTTAGGAGATTAATAAAATAAAGATTTATTTAATTAAAGAGATAAATTTAGGAGATTAATTAAATAAACTTGATTTATTTAATTAAAGAGATGGATATGATTTAATTAAATAGAATGATATATTTAATTAGATAAAGTTTATTTATCTAATTAAATAAAGATTGATAAAATTAAAAGAGGAAAGATGATGAATTTTAATCAGATGAAGAATATTTGATTAAAATGGTTAGGAGAAGGATAATTAAGGACGGAATGAAATTAGTGATTCCAGATTAGGTGCATTTCATGTGTCTACAATAGCGATGAGCGATATGTGGTATCTAATGTGTTTCGCACATCGCTGATGGGTTTTGAATTATAAGTTTTGTATTAGCGATACGTGATGCAAGTGTTTAATGCAAATCGCTGGGATCTCTCATCACTAATTTCTTGCAAATGTTATGAGAATTAGTGATGGGTGATGGACCTAGTGCTTTTATTTTTTCTTTTATCGCTCATCATGGATTCAATCCAAAGCTTAAGTTTCAAAATAGTGATGAGTGATGGAGTTATCTGTTCAAGTTTCTTTTGCTAATTTGAATAGATCTTATGTGCGATGTCTTTTGTATCATTGATTCTCATGTAGTCACACGTGTCATAATTTGGACTCTTCACCATATCTCTTGTTGTTGATGCAATCTAGAGTTTGAAGTATGAATCAATGATGTACGATGGGAAGGTGAATGTGATTGAGGATGGGCCATAGATCCAAGGGTTAAGATTTCATTGCTTGGATGCTTGCAACATTGATAGAACTAGTAAAGGATGAAATGTGTCAGTGATAAATGATGACTATTGAAGGAAAAGGGTAATGTGGCAGTATCTTGAGGACATCATATAAATAAAAGAAGAAAGTAGTGGGACGAGTGGAGAAACGTTGATGTGGTTTTAAAGCAAGATGATCCAATGAGCTAAATTTCATTGCGACAATACTCTCATCATTCATTGAACCCTATAATTTGGGGCGGGTCCACGATGAGCGATGGAGTGTATAAGGGAATGTTATCTTCAAACGCTGGTTTTGTGTACTTCACCAATATTAATGAAGGAGCATGGATTGATTTGGCAATGCATGCTAATTTTTAGATCACATATGATTAATGAAGATTAAGGGAAAACATGGCAACATTTGAGGTGGCATCACCGTTTTCTAGGAATAAGTTGCTAAAGGCCGAAAAAATGATGCTCATGATCACCATGGATGAAGTTTTAAATCCTTAAATATTGACGACCTAGATCCAAAGTTGAGATACTAAGTTATCAACTCACTCATGCAAGGAGTTCTTACATCATTAATTGTTGCATGCTCCAAATTGTCTATTTAATGTAGATTACTTGCTATTCATTTTCACCATTTTTCAGTTTGCAGAGAATGTGAGGTGTGGGTTATTGAAGAAGTGTGCGAGTGTTAATTTTCCATGAGCTGAAAAGTGAACGTTCTTGTCTCAGGTGAGTTAGTTTTCAATTAGTCTATTTATCATTCATGTTCTAGTTCACCTAGGAATTCCTTTTTTGGGACTAGTTGTGATTGTTGGGGTTTGTGGGTGTGCTTCCCTACAAATTTGATTAAGAGGATTTTAAATTGTCAATTTATGCTCAATTTAGATTTTCTAGTTTTCACCTTTTGTTCTGTACGATGGGAAAGTCTGGTGTGCCAATTTATCTAGCTAGGAGGTCTAGTTGACTTAATGTGTTTGAGTGTTATGAGGATATTTTTGTAGCTGAGCAAGAAGTTTCGGCAACTTCTGAGGTTTCAAAGGGTAAGAGGAGGGCCCGTGGTCATAAGAAGAAAACAATTTTCTAGAGTACTTACAACTTAAGGAATAGGACCATTTCAGAAGAATTGGTCAAGTTTAAGGGCAAGGAGCCGACTAATCTTGTGAAGAAGGCCAGGAAAAGAGACAAGAGTCATAAGGCCTACCTGGGAAAACATAATTCTCCCATTGTTTTCTCTGATAGTCCTTCAAATGCTGGAGGTGACACTGACTTGGGATATGGCCAATATCTTCACTCTCTGGTGCCATATGAAAGCTTTGATGAGGATGTGGTGATAGTTCCTCCAATTTTTTCATGAAAAAGGAGTGGTTGAGGATACTCTAATGTTGATGACTCAAAATAGAGTCTTGTCCTTGTTTTTTTTTTGATGATACCATGGTCTTGGCATAGGAGGTGCTCTTTTCAATGTGTCCATGGTTTTGGTCTTTTACTCTTCCATGCTAATGTGGAAGTCCTCTGGCTAGTATGATGCAAAATATTTTGTTCGACATGCACATGGAGGCAACAACTAATGGTACCCTGTGCATGAGTTTTGTCTTTTTCCTTCCCCTGCTTTCAAATGATTACATAAAACCACTTGGGGAGTTTCTCAAAATTGGTTGAAATTAGGTTTTGAAATGAAATGAAATGTGATTGTAACTCAGCCGAATGCTTGTTGCTCCCCTATTTATAAAGGGGATTTCATGGCTGAAATAGGGAGTTTAGAAAATTTTGAGTCTAAGAAGGGTCTAGGTAAAGGATATGCTCAAAGATTAGTATAATGTAAATAGATTAGTTGATGAATATATTAGAAGGAAGTACGGGGAATGATTCATAATGTATGTTGATCTTAAAATGGTTTTACAAATTAATATTAGTAATGAAAGAAAATACTAGTTCTAAAATATGTGCTCTTTTGTGTATTTTCCTTGCAAATTATGAATGAAGTTGTTAATTATAATTTCATTTGTCTTCTGTTATTTTCACTAAATGAATGGGTTTGTTTATGCTTCAATTCAATGATTTGATGTAATGCTAAAATAAGGTCATTGGTTTGTGGGAAAAGGATATAGGATTTGGAAAGAAAGCAGTGTTTTAAAATGCAGTGAGTTGGATGCCACAAAGTAGCATGCCAATAGTCCTCTAATTACTAATTTTAAATTGTAGTTGTATTACTGATTGATTGCAAAGTATGAATCCATTGTTCCCTTAGACTAGGCGCTAGTCTTTTCATTAGTTTATCTTGTGATTTACTGAGCTAGTGTTGAACCTAGCCAGAGATTTGGAATGGGAATGAATTCATAAAATATTTTAAATTACACCATACCAACCTTCACTAGTACCATATTCCCTACAATAAATAGCAATTTCGTAAGAGTTTTTCCAAGCCTTTGATGATATTCATTTATTTGTGTTTCCTAAGGAATACACCTGTGTATGGAAATGCTCTTGATCAAGTAGGGATATTATGAGCATAAATAGGATTACCCTCCTAGGTTTCACAGAGCTTGAAGAGAAGGAGTGGGGTTTTTAATGCTTCACTTAACTGTTGGCCAATCCTCAACCTTACTAATAATTAAGTGTTGGCACATTCATAGGTAGGGGATGAGATTAAGTTTGGTTCAAGAAAAATAACCAAAAAAAATGGTGACTCTGTTGGGGACTTACTTGAAGATCATCTTGCCTTAAAGAGTCATTGAAGTTTCAAAATAGTTTATAACCAAATCTTGAAAATTGTGGAATCTTATTTGCACCCATCTGAGTCACCAACAGAAATGGCGACTTTACTGGGGAATTATTTGAGAAAAACTTTGTAGTAGATCATTTTGTCTTGATACAGTCATGGAATTTCTAAATTAAAGTTCTCACTAAAAGTAGGTGGCAACTCTAAAGAACTCTGTACCAGTAAAAAATTGTGAAAGAAAAGGAATCCTAAAGTAAAATCAACTGGTGAAAGAAACTTCATATTGTTGAATTTTGATCCTCTACAAAGAAGGTGGTGACTTCATGCAAAGAACCTGATAAAGCATGATATCTTCAAAAATATCTAGGTATTTTCCCCTATTTTGATTTGTAAGAAATTCATTTTTAGAGATATGGAATAAATACTTTATTCTGAATTAAGTGAGTTAAAGCACTAAGGAAGGGAATAGTGACAGTCATTTTACATACTTCTAAGCTGAAATTTGTAGTATCTAAATGGGATGGAAGAAGTATGCTTATTTCTATAATTTTCCTTCTAGAAAATTTGAAGGCATGAGTATAATTGAGCTATGCATCTTTATAATCATGGAAAGGTAATTAATATTTGAAGAATGAATAAAGATACAAGAGAAATATACCATTCCCCTATATTTTCTGGTAAAGCATCAGGTAAAAGTATGCCGAGTTTGAAAATCCTAGAGTACCCTCAAAGGAAGTTCTTTATTGAGAGATATAAGTCATTAAGTTTTGGTGGTATTAAAGGTTTCCCTAATAATATCCATGATGATATTAGGAAACATTTACCAAATTTTACAAGGAAAAAATCCAAGTCAGCTTCTAAACACTTGAATGCATTCATAAATTTGATGGGTGATTTTGAAATAGACCATGAGGATGTTGTCATGAAACTTTTTGCTCAATCTTTGAAGGGAAATGCTAGAGATTAGTTTTTATATTTACCAATTTGTTCTGTAGCTTCATGGAATGGTTTCATGGTTGCATTTATGGAGCAATTTGGTGAAAGGGTTAATCCTAGCTTGTTAAAATTAGGTTTTGAAATGATATGAAATGTGATCGTAACTCAACTGGATGCTTGTTGCTCCCTTGTTTATAAAGGGGATTTGATGGCTGAAATAGGGAGTTCATAAATTTTTGAGTCTAAGAAGGGTCTAGGTAAAGGCTATTCTCAGAGAGCAGTATAATGTAAATTTTGGATGTTGTGGATATGGTTGTTGATATGTGGTTTTCATTGATGTCAACACTATTATCATTTGGTGTACTAGAGGTTGTATATGTCAAGGATATTGAGAAAATTATAAGAGGAAGTGTTCTAGGTTCCATGTGGAACTGTGTAGGTCATGAAGGTGCTTTGTTCTATACATTGAAGATTAGCTTATGTGGATTAAAGGGTTTATTGTTGAATGGTTCTAGATCATCTACTGGAAGTTTTAGAGGTCCACGTGAAGTTTTGAGTATGTTGTGGTCTGACAGTGTTACTGTGGTCTTTGTCAGTGTTCCTGAATGAAGGTTGTGTGATTCTGGTAATCTCAGTTATTGTGGGTACTTCTCAGTTGTTTCTTGGTATTCTTGGATGTCTCTAGATCATTCTCTATCTTTGTGGTATGTCTACATTACTCAGAGAGCTCGTGGTTGAAGATATTTTTGCACATGTTCAATTTTTCATGTTCTTGGTCAACGTGTTGTGGATCTTTGTGGTGAAATTAATTAAAGTATTTTTGTGTTGGAGATATTAATTTGGGTCCCCACTATGTTTTGGCCGACCTTGATGGACTTGCATTGGAAATTTATTTGTAAATTTGGGCCGACATTGAAAATATGTTTTATTTTTCTCGCCAACTAAGTTGTGATGGAATCCCATGTAGAGGATATATATGAGTGATTGGTTGAGTGAAGTTAGCATGTGCATGAGTGTGAATGTATACTAGAGAAAGTGTAAATGTGTGAATATTGTTTCTATCATTCGATTACTAAGCAGAAAGTGAAGAAGATTGAGTAGAGTGTGAAGAAGGTTTTCTGAGCATAATTGGAACTATAATTAGGCTTGTGCAAAAGCTATTTTCTTAGTTTGTATTCTTTGGATTTTAATCTTATTCTATATTGTTGGACAGTGATTCCTCTTTTGTATTTGAGTAGTGAGCTCTAGGCAGTGTGCCTGAATGCATGTGCATTCCCCTTATTATTTCTCTTTATACTTTTAATAGATTATAATATTGTGGACTAACATCCACCGTGGTTTTTCCCCTAACAGGGTTTCCACGTAAAAAATCTTGGTGTTTTTTGTCTCTCTGATGTTTTAATTGCTTGTGGTTAATTTCGTATTCATCATATCTAAGATCAAAGTTAAGATAACTTAGAAAAGTTGAAGTTTTTGTCACAACTAATTCAACCCCCCTCTCAGTTGTGTGTCCTTTTTTTTCCAACAAGGACACATCCACTGTGGTTTTTCCCCTAATAGGGTTTCCACGTAAAAAATCTCGGTTTTATTTGTCTCTCTGATGTTAATTTCTTGTGGTTAATTTCTTATTCATTAGATCTGAGATTAAAGTTAATATAAGTTATAAAAGTTGAAGTTTCTATCACAACTGATTCACCCCCCTCTTAGTTGTGTGTCCTTGTTTTTCCAAAAATTGGTATCAGAGAAGGTTCCTCTGAAGAAGTCTAAAAGCTTGAGGTGATCTGAGATGGAGACAACATTCAAGAAGAACAGTCCAAGATTTGATGGCACTAATTACTCAATGTGGAACATTAGAATGAATTGTCACTTAAAGTGTATTGGTGAAGCTTTCTGGAAGATTACAAAAGATCCATATGTTAATCCTCAAAATGGTCCCTCAACTCCTGATGAGATCAAAGATGTTGAAAATAATGTTAGGGATATTGAAGCTTTGGTGAGTGCTCTGATAGATTCAGAGATGGCTAATGTGTTGGGTTTGGAGAAAATTCATGATATTTGGATGAAACTGGAAGCCTTGTATGAAGGAGATGCATAGGTGAAGATGGCTAAGCTACAAAGCTTGAAAGGCAAGTATGAGAATTTGAAAATGGGTGAAGATTAAAATATCACTTCTTTTATGCAAAGAGTAAATGAAATAGTGATGGGTATTAAAGGTGATAATTATTCTGTGGATGAGGATGAAGTGGCTAAAGTACTCAAATCCTTTCCTCCCTCCTACAAAATGAAGGTTCATGCCATTGAAGAGTTCAGATCAGTAAACAATAAAACAAGAGACACATTGATTGGGAAGCTTGTTGCTTTTGAAATAAGTGAATTTGGTGAATCTACACCAAAGACTAAATCTGCATTCAAGGCCACTATATTTAGAAGTAACAAACAAAGATATAGTCTGGGAGAGAGTTCTAGAAATATATCCAAGTATGATGAACTAAAAAAAATTGAAGATAAAGAAAGAGAGGTAGAAGAACTGGAAGCACTAATTACAAGACAAGAAGGTAGAGGAAAAGGTAAGTATGAAGATGTATTTCCTATTAAATTTTTTTCATGCAGTAAAATAGGCCATTTTGCATCAAGATGTCCTGAAAGAGTTCCTAGATCTAAGCCTAAAAAGTATAGATTCTAAAAGAGATGCTACTTTGCTGAAGAAGTAGTGACTGATGATGAGTCTGATCAAGATAATGGAAAAGAAGATGAATGGGCTTTCATTGCTACCATTGAAGATAATCATGTGGCTACCGAATCTACTGAAGATGAGAAATCTCTTGCAACCCAAGTTGAAGAAAAATATGAGTGTATTATTGATAGTGGATGTTCACATCATATGACTGGTGATAAAAGAAAATTTGTGAGTCTAGAGAAGTATGACGGTGGGGTTGTAAGATTTGGAGATAATAATGCTAGTGTGATTCATGGCAGAGGATCTATTTTCCTTGGTGGTAAGGATAACACTGATGATGTTCTCTATGTTGAAGGCTTGAAGCACAACTTGTTGAGTGTTGGACAGATGGTTCACAAGGGATATGATCTTCAGTTCAAAGATGGAAGATGCAAGATACATGGAAGTTTTGGGAATATGATTGCAATAGGAAAACAAACAAAAGGTAATATTTTTCATCTGAATAATGCTAATGGAAGCTTTTTCATTGCTCAAATAGATGAAAGTAGGTTGTGGAATAGGAGGTTGTGTCATGTAAACTTTGACAACATTATCAAGATAAGCTCTACTCAAGCAGTAAGAGATCTACCTAAGTTAGTGAAGTCTACTAATATAATCTGGAAGGAATGTTAGATGGGTAAACAAACTAGAGTCTCTTTCGAGAGAAAATAGTTTCATTGAAACAATTTGTTGGAGCTACTACATATTGAACTTTGTGGTCCTTCTAAAGCTATAAGTATTCATGGAGAAAGGTATTTTATGTTGGTTATTGATGATTACTCTATAATGATTTGGGTTTCTTTTTTAAGAGAAAAATGTGAAGCATTGGAGAAGTTCAAAAGTTTCAAGGCCATGGAAAAAAATGAGAAAGGTCTAAAAATCAAGTGCCTGAGATCTAACAGAGGTGGTGAGTTTATTTCCAAGGAGTTCAATTCTTATTATGAAGTGCATGGTATTAAAAGATAGTTATCTACTCCCCGAACCCCTCAACAAAATGGATTTGTAGAAAGAAAGAATTAGACAATTTTGGATGCTGCTAGAACAATGATGATGGAAGGAAATGTGTCACAAATGTACTGGAGTGAAGTGGTACGCATTTTTGTGTATACTTTGAACTGGGTAAATGTTAATGGCAAGTCTGGTAAGATGCCTTATGAGTTATGTTTTAGTCTCAAGCCTACTGTTAAGTACTTCAATATCTTTGGAAGCAAGTGTTATATTAGGAGAGATGATGATATAGGAAATTTGGATGCAAGAAGCAATGAAGGAATCTTCCTAGGTTACTCCACTAAAAGCAAGGCCTACCAGTGCTATAACAAAAGATTGAGAAAGATGGTTGAGAGTGCAAATGTCAGAGTTGATGAAAAATTTGTCAAATCATCCATACATTGTAGTTATGATTCAGATGAAAACGTTACAAGCCAAGGGAAGAATACTCAGACACAAAATCTACTCCAGATTATTCCATATGTTCTGATGAAGCAACCTCAATTTGTTCTGGTAAATCAAGTCAGTCAGGAGACACAGATAAGTGCAAGTGTAGAATAAAGATTAGAAGAGTTAAAAGTTCAATAATGTCCCAAAATTCTAAGGTATGTAAAGCTGAATCATTCTAAAAATAAAATTATAGGAGACAAGAGTAAAGGAGTTAAAACTAGAAGAAAAATTGCAAAAGAATATTGTTTGATTTCCAAGATTGAACCTAAAAATGTCATTGAAGCCTATCAAGATGAACACTGGTTGGAAGCTATGAAGGAAGAGCTGACACAAATTGAAAAGAATGACACATGGATATTGGTTCCAAGGCCTAAAGAAAAAAATGTGATTGGCACTAAATGGGTATTTAGAAACAAGCTAAATGAAGAAGGTGAAGTGGTCCGGAAGAAATCAAGACTAGTATGTAAAGGGTATTCTCAAATGGAAGGTATAGATTTTGAAGAAACCTTTTCCCCTATCACTAGGATCAAATATGTTAGAGAATTTCTTGCTTATGTTGCACACATGAACTATAAAGTCTATCAAATGGATGTAAAGTCTGCATTTTTGAATGGAGAACTAGAATAAGTGTACATTGAACAGCTAAATGGATTTTAGCTAATAGACAAAGAAGATATGGTTTGCAGATTGAAGAAATCTCTGTATGGACTTAAGCAAGCCCTCAAAGCCTGGTATGCTAGATTGGAAAAATACCCACTGGAGCTTGGATTCACTAAAGGTACTATTGACAACAAATTATACTTCGAATTAGATAATGATAAGGAGTTAATTATAGAAGTTTTTGTTGATGATATCATTTTTGGAGAAGATGATAATCTATGTATGAAGTTTGCTAATGAGATGAAGAATGAATTTGAAATGAGTATCATTGGAGAAATGAAGTTCTTTCTGGGATTGCAAGTTACATAGTTGGACAAGGGGATCTTCATATATTAGTCCAAATATGTGAAAGAATTGCTGAAGAAGTTTGGAATGGATGATTCCAAACTTGTTGGTACTCCCATGGTGACCAGATGTAAGTTGACATAGAATGATGACTCTCCTAAGGAAAATCAAACCAGATATAGGTCAATGATTGGTGGATTTCTCTACTTGACTCAAACTAGACTAGACATTATGAATGCTATATGTATGGTTGCTAGATTTCAAGATGATCCAAAAGAATCATATGTAACTATTGTGAAGAGAATTTTCAGGTATTTGAAAGGAACAATTGACTTTGGACTTTGGTATCCAAAGGATGATGATCTCACTTTATGTGCATATACTGGTGTGGATTGGGTTGGTGATGTAGATGATAGGAAAAGTACTAGTGGTGGTGCTTTCTTCCTAGGGAAGAAGCTGGTATCCTAGTTAAGCAAAAAGAAAAACTCAATCTCTCTATCTACTGTTGAAGCGAAATACATTGTTACTGCCAATAACTGTACTCAAGTGATATAGATGAAACAGATGCTGAGAGATATCAGGGTGACATATGAAGAGCCTATTTCCATATGCTGTGACAAATCAAGTGCAATAAATATATAAAGGAATTTGGTGCTACACTCTAAGACTTAACATATATCAATAAAATTTCATTTCTTGAGGGAGAAAGTAAATGAGAAAGAAGTCAGACTGGAGTATGTGCCTACCAAAGAATAGATTGCAGATATATTTACTAAGCCTTTTCTGAAGGATACTTTTGAGTATCTCAGAGGAATGCTAGGGGTAATCACCCCTCCTGATATGAACTAAAAGATGCATTTTCTTGCATCAATCTGTGAACTTCATTGCTATATTCTGATCTGGATTGATGTTTTCATGGCTACTACTCAGGGGAAGTAGTCAAATGTGTAGATATGTGGTTTAGACTGTGTATATGGAAAGGTCATTGTACCTTTTCCATTGATGTCAAAGGGGGAGAAGTGTAATGTGAAAAATATTTTCAAGAGGAGAAGTGCAGGAGAAGTAAGTGTGTTGGGTTGATGGTATTTTTCACATCATGTGTTGCCATCAATGCCAAAGGGGGAGATTGTTGGATGTTGTGGATATGGTTGCTGATATGTGGTTTTCATTGATGTCAACACTATTAGCATTTGTTGTACTAGAGGTTGTATATGTTGAGGATATTGAGAAAATTATAAAAGGAAGTTTTCTAGGTTCCCTATGGAACTGTGCAGGTCATGAAGGTTCTTTGTTCTATACATTGAAGATTAGTTGATGTGGATTAAAGGGTTTATTTTTTAATGGTTCTAGATAATCTACTAGAATTTTTAGAGGCCCGCGTGAAGTTTTGAGTATATTGTGGTTTGACAGTGTTACTATGGTCTCTATCAGTATTCCTAAATGAAGGTTGTGTGATTTTGGTAATCTCAGTTATTGTAGATGCTTCTCTATTGTTTCTTGGTGTTATTGGATGTCTCTAGATCATTCTTTATCTTTGTGGTACATTCACATTACTCGGAGAGCTTGTGGTTAAAGATATTTTTGTGCATGTTTGGTTTTTCATATTCTTGGCCAACATGTTGATGGTAGCATGTTGTGGATCTTTGTGGTGAAATTAATTAAAGTATTTTGTGTTGGAGATATTTATTTGGGTCCCCACTATGTTTTGGCCAACCTTGGTGGACTTGCATTGGAAATTTATTTGTAAATTTGGGCCGACATTGAAAGTATGTTTTATTTTCCTGGTTGACTAAGTTGTGATGGAATCCCATGTAGCAAATATATATGAGCGATTGGTTGAACAAAGTTAGTGTGTGCATGAGTGTGAATGTATGCTAGAGAAAGTGTAAATGTGTGAATACTATTTCTATCATTTGATTACTGAGCAAAGAGTGAAGAATATTGAGTAGAGTGTGAAGAAGGTTTTTTTAGCATAATTGGAACTATAATTAGGTTTGTGCAAAAGTTATTTTCTCAATTTGTATTATTTGGATTTTAATCCTATTCTATATTGTTGGATAGTGAGTCCTCCTTTGTATTTGAGAAGTGAGCTCTAGGCAGTGTGATTGAATGCATGTGCATTCCCCTTATTATTTCTCTTTATAATTTTAATAGAGTATAATATTGTGGACTAACATCCACCATGGTTTTTCCACTAACAGGGTTTCCACGTAAAAAATCATGGTGTTATTTGTCTCTTTGATGTGTTAATTGCTTGTGGTTAATTTCTTATTCATTAGATCTGAGATTAAAGTTAAGATAAGTTAGAAAAGTTGAAGTTTCTGTCACAACTGATTCACCCTCCCTCTCAGTTGTGTGTCCTTGTTTTTCCAATAGTAAATAGATATGTTGATGAATATATCAAAAGAAATTATGGGGTATGAGTCATAATGTATGTTGATCTTAAAATGGTTTTACAAATTAATATCAATAATGAAAGAAAATACTAGTTCTAAAATATGTGCTCTCCTTTGTATTTTCCTTGCAAATTATGAATGAAATTGTTAATTATAATTTCATTTGTCTTTTTTTATTTTCACTAAATGAATGGTTTTGTTTATGCTTCAATTCAATGAGTTGATTTAATGCTGAAATAAGGTCATTGGTTTGTGGGAAAAGGATATAGGATTTGGAAAGGAAGCAGTGTTTTAAAATGTAGTGAGTTGGATGCCACAAAGTAGCATGACAATAGTCCTCTGATTACTAATTTTAAATTGTAGTTGTATTACTAATTGATTGCAGAGTATGACTCCATTGTTCCCTTAGACTAGGCACTAGTCTTTCTGTTAGTTTATCTTGTGATTGACTGAGCTAGTGTTGAACCTGGCCAGAGATTTGGAATGGGAATGAATTTATAAAATATTTTAAATTACACCATACCAACCTTCAGTAGTACCATATTCCCTACAATAAATAGCAATTTCCTAAGAGGTTTTCCAAGCCTTTGTGGCATTCATTTATTTGCGCTTCCTAAGGAATACACCTATGTATGGAAATGCTCTTGGTCAAGTAGGGATATTATGAGCATAACTAGGATTACCCTCCTAGGTTTCATAGAGCCCGAAGAGATGAAGTGGGGTTTTTAATACTTCACTTAGTTGTTGGCCAATCCTCACCCTTACTAATAATTGAGTTTTGGTAGATTCATAGGTAAGGGATGAGATTAAGTTTGGTTCAAGAAAAATAACAAACAAAATTTAGCCCATTTATTTGACTCTTCATGCCACCTTTCTAGATGATCTCCACTCATTGTTCAAATTTAAAATGAAACTTTGTGATTAAACACCTATTACCTGACGTTGTATGATCACCATCTCATATCACAACTATGCCTAGGGCATTGATATTTATTTTCATTATGTGAGGAGGTATTGTGATCATCGTTCAATCAAAAGTAATTGATCACTACCATTGAACTTTCATCACATATTTCTTGGTGGTGTTTTATTCAAAAAAATGATGTGAATAAATGAGGTGATATAATTAAATTCCGCCAACTATCTCACAGGGCACATATGTCACTAGCCCATATTCCTAAAGGGATAAGTAGGGAGCCATCTAATCTTGAGCAGGACAATGGGATGCTACCATTCATCTTGGATGATGTCATACTCCACTTACTTCACATATCATGGATAACTTTACTCCACTTTTCTTCACAATAAGGATGTGAAGTGATAGGGTGATGCAATTATGACTTACCATGTGTCCTTATTGATGTCACCTTCCATTACCAAAGCCTGTCACTTTCTATTGGTCACACTGTACACTTGTCACATTCCCATAATACAATAGGCCAAGTTGAGGACCCACCATACACATCGTGGGCTAGCGAGAATTTGTTCGATCTAACCTATTTGATCATAATCATTGATCAAACTTTATCGCCCATCATAGATTGCACATGCAAAGTAAACTTCAAGGTGTGATATGAAGACACTGTGTGATGACCATTCGATCATATATGCACCAATCTACATTATTAATTACCTCCATTATATATCACAAATTGAGCATGGTCACAGTCGATACAAACCATGATGTGGAGGGTGGCTAAGATGCACACACATACTCTACCAGCTGGTAGTGCTAGGTAAAGGGGTTGATTATCTTGATGGAAACAATGGATTAAGTGATCACTTAATTGACCTGCCATTATCTGTACATAGTCAACACCAAAATATAAAGACCATTCATTTCCATGACTAAAACAATTGGGGTTTATCTACAAAACCCTAGTTTTACTAGAAGGCATACATAAATCATTTTTCAGCACGTCCCACATCCTCTAATCATGCAGACCATACCAATTGTATCCACTTGAAAAACCCATGTAAAATATGTAACCTATTTTCTCTTTTGACATTGGGAAGTAACCTCTACAACATCATAAAAAAATTTCATGACAACTTTACATCTTTTTGAGCAATATTGCAATAATTTGCAAAACATGCTCTTCTCTCCATCATATTGCACCAACTCTTCCAAAACCTTATCCACTGAGATCAATAACATCCAAGAATATATTAATCTAACCTTTTACATTAGTGACACCATTTGAAATCAATGACAACATTATGTGCCAACAGTCTTGCTACCTTCTTGCTTGATAACTAGCATTATTGTGTGAAAATATTGCTATTAACACCACCTCCTACCTATTTAATGCAAAAATATTCTTAGATTATGCCTCTGATTTTTCTATGTTGTCCTTATTTAAAAATGGTGAGTGGAAAGTACCTAAATTCCCATCTCAAAGTGGAGTTTGCATTTCCCAAAAACTAGGTGTTTAAATTGTATTTATCACCCCATTGGTAGTTCTCCAATGGTTAATCATGTCGACCAATAATTTATCCCTAGTACATTTTAGGGTGTTGAATAATAAAAGTGTATTGGAAAGCATAAAATATTCTAATTATTGAGCTCTGAATGCAAGAATGAAATTATCTAGTGCAAAAGTAGTGTTCTAGCAAAGTTTGTTGAAACTCACAAAAAAATGGCAGCTGAAGCATCGACTTCTAGTAAAATATCAAAACTTCTCTAGCTCTTGTCAGTTATGTTGATGTATTTGGAGAATTTTCCCTTGCTAAAGCATTGATGCCTAAGGAAAAAAAAAAATTCTGCACCAAATTCATACAACATGGTGATCTCATCAAGCTAGAGCTGATTAAAGATTTTATGGATAACATCTTTGACACAAAGCTACATTCAAAAACTTAAATGTCTATGAGAGGGAGCCTTCTAGAGAATAGCCACCAAGTTGAAAACTAGAAATATAGTCTCTCGGAGTTCAACTCTGGCATTATGGTTTGCCCCAATATATGTTTCCCTAGACACATGTTTTCCTTGAGCTGGTGGAAATCTACGCAACAAAGCTTGACAAAGTTATTGGGGTTATTAGTGGTGAAAATTTGATTATCACCATTAGTGTAGGGGCTATCAGGTATATGTTGTGTATTCCCTTCGAATGACAACAAAAGACTTCTCAAGAAGAGATCTAGAGTATTTTTAGACCACAAGAAGAGACAAATTGTCCTTTTTCAACATTGAGACACACTGTGAGGAGAACAACGTAATGCCTAGTTTCCCTCTTGCATAGAATGAGTTCAATTATGATTTTCAAGATGTCTTCTCGATGCTAGATTTTATTTATGGCTTGGATTGTGATGATGTTGTAGAAATATATAAGATGGGTTTGGCCATCAAGCTTAAGAAGAAAAGGGGTTTTTTTGATATGATTTCATCGAGGTGTTTATCAAAAGTATTCTCAGGTAGCTAAGAGAATACAACCATTCCTCCAAATTTAGGTATTCCTCTTTCCTTGCACATTTGATTATATATCAAAACCCTAGGTTTTCTGCGAAGCACATACCAATGGACATTAGGGATACAGTAGGGTTAGTTAAACTAGTTTCAATATGGACCCATGTGTTGTCAAGTACACAAAACTATTATGCCTTTTCCAACTATTTTCTAAACCCTTCTCTCCAATATTTGTCTTAGTAGCCTATTCTCATCAAATTCTCCCATGAACATCTAGCCTAGATGATTGAACATAGGCCTCAATTTGATTATTTATGTGGGATATTTTTTAAGTTCATTAGAATGTATGGATTTGTAGGATAACTTTTTAGGTTATCTAGGTGTGTAATAGACAAAACACTTACTCTAGAAATGTATCAACAATCATCGATTGTAGATGATGCCTATGGCACTAGAAAAAGACATCATTTTATTATGTCCCTCACACCTTTGGTAAATACATAGTGGTGCTCTCAAAGAGAGAGGCAAGGGAAAATTTTACCAACAAGCTGGCCTATCTTATCCTTGGTCTCATCTATGATACATGGGAGTTTAATCTAGATGGATACCTACCCATGAAGCATGAGCCGTGACCATACTAGGAGGAAAAGAATAGTCTAGAGAAAGATATAGAAGGTGCACATGTTAACCTAGCCCTCTTGCCATATGTGTGGCTTATGTAGCTCTCATTTTATCAAATACTACAAGAGTTAAGTCAAACGTCTAAATGGACAAGTCCATGAAGAAACAATTGAAGAAGAAGGATTGGTCCATCCATGAAGAGGTGACCTTCATTTCACAAACTCTTGTGGTTATTGTGTTGTAGGTAAGTTTTTCACACACCATTATTTCTTCTTCTTCTTCTCTAGTGTAGAGCCTTCTTGTGCTCTAAATATTTTAATATTTTTTCTTTAGCTTTTAGCCTCACGATTTTTTCCATTTTCACTATCTTCAAGTTTTTTGTTGTCATCCCCCATCATGTGTCATATCGGTGCACTTTCTTAGAGGTCGCAATTCACTTTATCACCATTAGTGTAGGGGCTATAAGGTATATGTTGTGTATTCCCTTCGAATGAAAACAAAAGACTTCTCAAGAAGATATCTAGAGTATTTTTAGACCACAAGAAGAGACAAATTGTCCTTTTTCAACATTGAGACACACTGTGAGGAGAACAACGTAATGCCTAGTTTCCCTCTTGCATAGAATGAGTTCAATTATGATTTTCAAGATGTCTTCTCGATGCTAGATTTTATTTATGGCTTGGATTGTGATGATGTTGTAGAAATATATAAGATGGGTTTGGCCATCAAGCTTAAGAAGAAAAGGGGTTTTTTTGATATGATTTCATCGAGGTGTTTATCAAAAGTATTCTCAGGTAGCTAAGAGAATACAACCATTCCTCCAAATTTAGGTATTCCTCTTTCCTTGCACATTTGATTATATATCAAAACCCTAGGTTTTCTGCGAAGCACATACCAATGGACATTAGGGATACAGTAGGGTTAGTTAAACTAGTTTCAATATGGACCCATGTGTTGTCAAGTACACAAAACTATTATGCCTTTTCCAACTATTTTCTAAACCCTTCTCTCCAATATTTGTCTTAGTAGCCTATTCTCATCAAATTCTCCCATGAACATCTAGCCTAGATGATTGAACATAGGCCTCAATTTGATTATTTATGTGGGATATTTTTTAAGTTCATTAGAATGTATGGATTTGTAGGATAACTTTTTAGGTTATCTAGGTGTGTAATAGACAAAACAATTACTCTAGAAATGTATCAACAATCATCGATTGTAGATGATGCCTATGGCACTAGAAAAAGACATCATTTTATTATGTCCCTCACACCTTTGGTAAATACATAGTGGTGCTCTCAAAGAGAGAGGCAAGGGAAAATTTTACCAACAAGCTGGCCTATCTTATCCTTGGTCTCATCTATGATACATGGGAGTTTAATCTAGATGGATACCTACCCATGAAGCATGAGCCGTGACCATACTAGGAGGAAAAGAATAGTCTAGAGAAAGATATAGAAGGTGCACATGTTGACCTAGCCCTCTTGCCATATGTGTGGCTTATGTAGCTCTCATTTTATCAAATACTACAAGAGTTAAGTCAAACGTCTAAATGGACAAGTCCATGAAGAAACAATTGAAGAAGAAGGATTGGTCCATCCATGAAGAGGTGACCTTCATTTCACAAACTCTTGTGGTTATTGTGTTGTAGGTAAGTTTTTCACACACCATTATTTCTTCTTCTTCTTCTCTAGTGTAGAGCCTTCTTGTGCTCTAAATATTTTAATATTTTTTCTTTAGCTTTTAGCCTCACGATTTTTTCCATTTTCACTATCTTCAAGTTTTTTGTTGTCATCCCCCATCATGTGTCATATCGGTGCACTTTCTTAGAGGTCGCAATTCACTTTATCACCATTAGTGTAGGGGCTATCAGGTATATGTTGTGTATTCCCTTCGAATGACAACAAAAGACTTCTCAAGAAGAGATCTAGAGTATTTTTAGACCACAAGAAGAGACAAATTGTCCTTTTTCAACATTGAGACACACTGTGAGGAGAACAACGTAATGCCTAGTTTCCCTCTTGCATAGAATGAGTTCAATTATGATTTTCAAGTTGTCTTCTCGATGCTAGATTTTATTTATGGCTTGGATTGTGATGATGTTGTAGAAATATATAAGATGGGTTTGGCCATCAAGCTTAAGAAGAAAAGGGGTTTTTTTGATATGATTTCATCGAGGTGTTTATCAAAAGTATTCTCAGGTAGCTAAGAGAATACAACCATTCCTCCAAATTTAGGTATTCCTCTTTCCTTGCACATTTGATTATATATCAAAACCCTAGGTTTTCTGCGAAGCACATACCAATGGACATTAGGGATACAGTAGGGTTAGTTAAACTAGTTTCAATATGGACCCATGTGTTGTCAAGTACACAAAACTATTATGCCTTTTCCAACTATTTTCTAAACCCTTCTCTCCAATATTTGTCTTAGTAGCCTATTCTCATCAAATTCTCCCATGAACATCTAGCCTAGATGATTGAACATAGGCCTCAATTTGATTATTTATGTGGGATATTTTTTAAGTTCATTAGAATGTATGGATTTGTAGGATAACTTTTTAGGTTATCTAGGTGTGTAATAGACAAAACACTTACTCTAGAAATGTATCAACAATCATCGATTGTAGATGATGCCTATGGCACTAGAAAAAGACATCATTTTATTATGTCCCTCACACCTTTGGTAAATACATAGTGGTGCTCTCAAAGAGAGAGGCAAGGGAAAATTTTACCAACAAGCTGGCCTATCTTATCCTTGGTCTCATCTATGATACATGGGAGTTTAATCTAGATGGATACCTACCCATAAAGCATGAGCCGTGACCATACTAGGAGGAAAAGAATAGTCTAGAGAAAGATATAGAAGGTGCACATGTTGACCTAGCCCTCTTGCCATATGTGTGGCTTATGTAGCTCTCATTTTATTAAATACTACAAGAGTTAAGTCAAACGTCTAAATGGACAAGTCCATGAAGAAACAATTGAAGAAGAAGGATTGGTCCATCCATGAAGAGGTGACCTTCATTTCACAAACTCTTGTGGTTATTGTGTTGTAGGTAAGTTTTTCACACACCATTATTTCTTCTTCTTCTTCTCTAGTGTAGAGCCTTCTTGTGCTCTAAATATTTTAATATTTTTTCTTTAGCTTTTAGCCTCACGATTTTTTCCATTTTCACTATCTTCAAGTTTTTTGTTGTCATCCCCCATCATGTGTCATATCGGTGCACTTTCTTAGAGGTCGCAATTCACTTTATCACGATTAGTGTAGGGGCTATCAGGTATATGTTGTGTATTCCCTTCGAATGACAACAAAAGACTTCTCAAGAAGAGATCTAGAGTATTTTTAGACCACAAGAAGAGACAAATTGTCCTTTTTCAACATTGAGACACACTGTGAGGAGAACAACGTAATTCCTAGTTTCCCTCTTGCATAGAATGAGTTCAATTATGATTTTCAAGATGTCTTCTCGATGCTAGATTTTATTTATGGCTTGGATTGTGATGATGTTGTAGAAATATATAAGATGGGTTTGGCCATCAAGCTTAAGAAGAAAAGGGGTTTTTTTGATATGATTTCATCGAGGTGTTTATCAAAAGTATTCTCAGGTAGCTAAGAGAATACAACCATTCCTCCAAATTTAGGTATTCCTCTTTCCTTGCACATTTGATTATATATCAAAACCCTAGGTTTTCTGCGAAGCACATACCAATGGACATTAGGGATACAGTAGGGTTAGTTAAACTAGTTTCAATATGGACCCATGTGTTGTCAAGTACACAAAACTATTATGCCTTTTCCAACTATTTTCTAAACCCTTCTCTCCAATATTTGTCTTAGTAGCCTATTCTCATCAAATTCTCCCATGAACATCTAGCCTAGATGATTGAACATAGGCCTCAATTTGATTATTTATGTGGGATATTTTTTAAGTTCATTAGAATGTATGGATTTGTAGGATAACTTTTTAGGTTATCTAGGTGTGTAATAGACAAAACACTTACTCTAGAAATGTATCAACAATCATCGATTGTAGATGATGCCTATGGCACTAGAAAAAGACATCATTTTATTATGTCCCTCACACCTTTGGTAAATACATAGTGGTGCTCTCAAAGAGAGAGGCAAGGGAAAATTTTACCAACAAGCTGGCCTATCTTATCCTTGGTCTCATCTATGATACATGGGAGTTTAATCTAGATGGATACCTACCCATGAAGCATGAGCCGTGACCATACTAGGAGGAAAAGAATAGTCTAGAGAAAGATATAGAAGGTGCACATGTTGACCTAGCCCTCTTGCCATATGTGTGGCTTATGTAGCTCTCATTTTATTAAATACTACAAGAGTTAAGTCAAACGTCTAAATGGACAAGTCCATGAAGAAACAATTGAAGAAGAAGGATTGGTCCATCCATGAAGAGGTGACCTTCATTTCACAAACTCTTGTGGTTATTGTGTTGTAGGTAAGTTTTTCACACACCATTATTTCTTCTTCTTCTTCTCTAGTGTAGAGCCTTCTTGTGCTTTAAATATTTTAATATTTTTTCTTTAGCTTTTAGCCTCATGATTTTTTCCATTTTCACTATCTTCAAGTTTTTTGTTGTCATCCCCCATCATGTGTCATATCGGTGCACTTTCTTAGAGGTTGCAATTCACTTTTTCACAAAAAGCAAAAAAATGTGCCACATAGTGAATGCACATATTTAAAAAACTATATCTCTTTTGGGTGTAGGGGGAGACATGTGGCCGCTCCATTGGTTTCACCAAGCTTCTTGAAAAGGTTTTGAGGAAAAGCCTGCCATTGCACCACATAGTCCAAATTTCACTGGGCGAGATCCTACGGTGTCGAGAATGAAATATTTGTATCATGTTGACAAGTGTAAGCATTTTGGTCCTCTCCAAGAATCATAGATGCTAGTGCCCTATTTATATCACCTGTTGATGCTTGTAGATGATTAGATTAGATTTTGCCTCAGAAATTTTTGCAGTGCCACATTCTTCCTTTGATAGGGGAGATTTTTTCCTGCTCCTAGGTTTCAAGCTCAGTATTTGTTACACAATTATCATGATAAAACAACTCAAGGTTTATCTAGATCTTTAGGATAAACTCTGATCTTTTATTAGGATCATAGGGAAACATTTATTTGCCACCTATTAGGGTTTTTGTTTTAGGTGATGGAGAGTGCTTTATGCTTGTGTGCTTCCCTTCTCCTATAAAAGGGAATTTCTGAGCCTTTCCTTAGTGTGCAAGATTTCTTATAGAATTTTTGATGTTCTATATTAGTTGTAATCGATTTCAAGATAAAATTATGAATTGGTCATTTGATCTTAACATATTTTTATTGTTTTCTTAGATAAAATAATAGAAGGAAGGAATGTATTAGACTATGTACAGGTGGCCTTTATCTTACATTTTATTCTCTATTTTCACATATCCATGCTGTGTATTTTTCATCTTTCAAACATAGTCTTGATCATTGACTCTTGTTAATTTTAGATTTTGTGTTTTCTAACCTAGATTTAGAGTAAATTGGACCATGTTCTTATACTCTTCATTCCTTTTTTAAAGTTGTGTTAGATCTCACATTATGCTATTTGGGGAAAATGATTTTGTAAGGGTTTGAAGCATTATATCTAATTTCGGGAATAATATTTTCTTGAGTGCTTCCCACAAAAGGATCTGGATTATTTCTCTATTCTTGTATAAGCCTTAGTTGTTCATTCTCCTTTCAACAATGATGAGTCTATGGCATCAAGAATTCATTCTATCAAAATTTAGAATCCATTAGGGTTTTTGAGAATTTCTAAAAGCTTTCAATGCATTGCCATAGTTTTATTTTCTACATTTCTTTCTCCCTTTTCCCAAAAAGAAAGGAAGAGTCAACTTCTTAAAAAACCCTAGAGGTCATTTAGTAGAGTGCAATTTGTCCCCCATCTACTAAATTTCCCATAAGTATTTTTAGAGAGGTGCAATATTTAATGACCAACATCTAGTTTAGTTAGTTCCTTTGCCCCTAGGCTAGATTGTTGCTATGACTACTACCACATAATCCATACTCTTTGCACCCCCTGTCACTACTACTATAGTCACTTTAGCCACATTTGGAACACACATCTTCCACCACCTTTGTGGTTGATATTTCGATTACCTTATTAGAAGAACAAGCTTCAATCTTTGACCAACCTATTTTGCAAGTTTCTTCACCCTTGCTAGTCACCTGACCAATGACCCTTGTTTCTACTGCTATCCCTTTGACTCCAATGATTACCCCACACACTTTTCAATATTGGAAGGGTATCCCATATTTTTCACCAATGACCTTGGATTTTATAAAGGCTTCCCCATTGAGTAAACCAAGTGCCCCTTTTCCATCCATTTTGGTCTTCCCATGGTACTCCTATGGCTACACAAAATATTGAGTCCCCTCAAGATTTTTGAACTCATATGAATATTTTTAAACAAGCTTGAGAGGAGAGAAAGTAAAAAGAAAGGGTGAAAAACACCCTAGCTCCAACCATCCCTAAGATAGAAACATGTTATGATGAGAAGTGAGATTCTCTACTGATCACATCCATGAGGCCTCTAACCTCCAAGCCTGAGGGGAATGCAATATAAAGACTTTAATATTTAGGTAGATGGACTCAATCTTGGTGATACCCTCCCTCACAAAAAATGAAAGCTACACAAAAGGTAGTATCTTCCAACTACCTGAAGATATGGAAGAAGCTAAAGAAAAGGAAGGTGAAGTTGGAAGTGGTAAAGGTCATAGTCACAAATAATAAAGCTATAATCAAAGCAAAAGATGCAAAAATCACTTTCTTGAAGCAAGAGCATCGAGACAGAATTTCAAAAGCACTTTATATAGTGTAAGTAGATAGAGATTAGCTTCAAGCTAAACTAAAAGGCATGTTTCTCAAGGCCAAATACAAAAGAAAGGAGAGTGAAGTATTAATTTCTAAGATATAAGAGATGAGACAAGAGTTTCAGTGAATGTAGAAAGAGATCTCTAACATTTTAGGTCAAAAAAATCCAAATTTTTTGAGTTTTTGGATTAGTAGAGCCATCTATGCAATAGATTTGAGAAGGAAAAGAATGAAGTAAAGAATGAGTTGGCTAGTTCCTAGGCCTAGGCCAAAAATGAAAAAAACACCAGAGGGTTGGAAAAGAGACAACTTGATGAAAAAATGGAGGAGCTACAGAAAGTACAACAGGAATTATCTACTACTTCTAGTGTAGGTGCAAAACCAATAGGATTTTTAGCAAAAGTAAAATTAGTTGTGAGAAGAGCTTTTTCGGGCCTATGTATTGATTGAAAATGAGAAAATTTAAAGGAAAACTATCAAATACAATCTATATACCTGGAGTAAGGAGTTAGAAAAATTGTGCCTTGAACTTTTGAGTGCTTCAAAAATAATAAATCAATTAAACGAGAATATCAAAATAGAAAAGTCCCAAGATCAAGAGGATTAGAGTGCATTGGAAGGGAAATCACAACAAACTAAGTTCCTCCTTGTGTTGCAAGAGTTATATATCTCCTATTGGGAAAAAGAAAGAAAGAATGCAAGAGTGTCCTTATGAACAACTTTAAGGTTTATGGAATATGTGCAAGATCGAAGCACCAAGGTTAGCTCGATTGTTGAATATGTTTACAATAAATTACTCCCAGGGTGACTGAATCAAAAAAATTAATTGTTGAGCTTTATAAGGTTGCAAATGATACCTTGGAAAATGCAAGGATTCCAGATAGTAGAGCATCTATCAAGAAAGCTAATGAATTCATAAACTACAACAAGGAAGCCTAAAGGGGAAAATTTTGTGAGGACACCTTAAAGCATAAGGTTAACAAGATGAGGGGGGATTTTAAAGGACTCATCCAATTGGGAATTCCTTCCCCTTTCCTACCCAATGGAATAGAATCGATAGAAGAACTGATCAAGAAATATCTAGAAGCCAAGCAACATGATCAGCTGGCCTTCCAAGTTTTAGGCCCATCCTCGAGCACTAAATAAATTGAAGGCATCCTACATCCCCTAGCTTGTCTCTATTATCATATCAATGCCACATAGAAAAAATGGTGATATCTCATTTAAAGAGATATTTGATTTGGATCAGGCCTCCAAGGAATTGCATGCACTAGTTTAGACTTCATACATGGACTAGGAGTTTGTACACTTGGATTTTCTTAAGCTCTGAGGCCTTGGGCCTACCTTTTCTTTTATTTTCTTTATCTTAGAGTTCTATTGGGTTCATGCCTCTGTAGTGAAGCCCCCCTAAGAGTCACCATGACTACAAAGGTTTTTTCTCTACATGTGTTTTTTTGCTTTCCTTATTCTCTTTGTTTCTTTTCTACCATCAGCTTCATGGTTCTAATGGAATTCCACCCCTTTTCCCCCTTTTTATCTCTTTCATTGGGCTCATAAACATGTCATGTTGGTGTAATTTTTTGAAGTTTTTTTCTCGCTCTTCACTTAAAGGCATGTGATGGAACCGCATGATGGATGTGCATCCTTTTACACATCATTTACCTTTTAGGCATAACTGGTGACACATGGTTACATGGCAAGGTTTTTAGCAAGTCACTCTAGAGGAGGTTCGGGGAATGCTTGCCCATTTGCCAAGTGTCTTAATGTTTCTGTTAGAGAATAGTAGTTAAAAAAGGAATATATCAAGTGAAATATTAGTAAGATAGTATTGAAGAGGCACTGAATATTCCTCAAAGGGTCGTGAATACCATCTCCTCAATTTCCCAATACTTACAAGTGACTAGATTTGTGTTAGATGAGGTTTTATGATGCCATATTTTTTTTTGACAAGGTTATTTTCCACCACTTATCTGACTCCAACTCAATGATTTTAACATAGTTTAAGGAAGGGAACCGGCTCAAGTGATTTGAGATGTGTTATAATCAGTGATCAAGCAACTAAAACTTTATTACTTTGTGGATTTTTCTAAGAGAAATATGATTTGGAAATGGGATTTTTAGGGTGGTAGATTTAATGCCACCATTTATTTTGTCTTATATGTTTTGAGGCGGTCAAGGGTGTTCTATACATGTTTGCTTCCCTTTCTTTATAAAAGGGTATTTTTGAGCCTCTCCAACATGTAGAATATTGAATACAAAATTGTCTATCTTAGTCCTATAATAATATTTTGATTATTTTATTGGATTGTGTCCCTTTTAGATCCCTGACCTTAGTATTTTGTATTATTTTCTAAGATAAAGTAAATACAAGGAAGAAACATTTTGGGTTGTGCCTATTTGGCCTTTATCATGTGTCTTATTCTCTTACATAAAAACTTGTGCTCTATGTCATTCTTATTATCAGACATATCTTTGATAATTGATCATACTTTATTTCTATCTTTTAGTTTTTCTTAACTCAAATTTATGGTAAATTTGATCATGTTTTTATAACTCTTTCATTTTCGGTGAGAATCGTGTTGGATCTCATATTATGCACATAAGTAAGGAAATTTTTGTAATGGTTTGAAGCACAAACAATTATTCTTTGGTATATCAACTTTTTGTCAAACCTTAGTGGGTGCTTCCTATGAGAGGATCCAAATGTTTACTCTATGCTTGCATAAACCTTAGTAGTTCATTCTCCCCTAAAAAATAAGGGTTTGTGGCACTATGTGTTCATTTTATTAGAGTTTTATATTCCTCTAGGGTATTTGAAATGTTGTAAAACCTTTCATCACATTTCCATATTTTTATTTTCTGCATTTCTTCCTCCCTTTTCCCAAACCAAGAATGAAGAGTCGACTTCTAAAATCCCATAGGTCATTTAGTGGAGCACAATAAGTCCCCCATCTACTAAATTTCCCATAAGGTTGTTTGAAGAGGCATAATATTTATGATCAACATCTACCATAGCTACCCTAGATAAGAATCTTGAATGTGTAGTAACTGCACATAGGACCAAGGTAACATTTCAATGGTACTAATTTGCATCATCTTCTAAATCTAACTATAACCTCTTAGATCATATAAAGGAGATCCCAACACAAATATCTATCCTAGAACTTCAAAAATTTCCCCCACACATAAGGAAATATTAGGAAAATCCCTTCAAATTTTCTATCACACCCAATAACATAGATATTTCTCAATTTCAAGCCATGTTAGCACACATTTTATCTCCACATCATTTGGCGTTCACTGGAAAATACCTTCCTTCCATTAATCCATCTCATAATGCGGCCTTATACCTAGAAGTACTCATCCATAATCATATCATCAAGAGATTCATGAATAATGGTGGAGTAGGCCTAAAAATTTGTACCCTTCAACTATTAAAATAGTTAGAATACTTTGGTGGTGTCATTGATTCTCAAAGGTGAAACACCATAAAATATTATGATGATGTTGAGTGTGAGTTTGTAGGCACAATAAAATTCCAAGTTCAAGTTGGAATCACTATAGTGGATACCAATTGTTGGGTTTTAGAGCTTGATATCCTATACATTATCATTCATTTCCATATATGGGTACATGTGTTGCACACCATTCCATCTACATAGATGAAGTCACTAATTTTGTAGATCCTTTCCCTTTTAAATATTACAAAATCTTGGATGAAAAATATCACAAAGCTATCCAAATATTTAATAATAATGTAGCTTCACCCCCATAATCTTATGTAGATCCATCCACTTTATCCTCATCTTTTGCTAAACATACCATCATTGTTGAGATTAAGGTTTAAGTTAATGACAAGTGGTTGGGAGAGTATAACATGAATCAATATTTTTATGTGGTCCAAATTCCACTTTCACCAAAATTATATGGGAAACTAGAACCTAAACAAGATTTGGAAATAATTGTTATGAAGAACAAATTTACAACATTTTCACGATGGGGTGAATTGGACAAGGAAATCATAGAAGAGGATATTTATATGTGGCTATATGAATAAGAAGTATAAAGAACACCTACAGTTCCAACTAATAAACAACCTTAGGTCCCTTGTATAATCAAGAATATGGGCTATAAAGGACAAGGTGTCTTAGGATATAAATAACAAGGAATCATACAGTCAATATCTATCAAAAAGAGAAAAAATAATGAAGGGATTGAGTATGGGTCCTTAAAACATGTGCATTTTGAACCTAAGGTAGTTGAGTCTTTTATCATTGTTGAAATTTTCAAAGGGGATCCCTTTCAAGACTCCATGCGTATCACTAATCTATTCTTATATTATTCTATTTGTACCTTATCAACTATATCATTTATCTCCACATCAAGTTCTTAAGATCTTTCACTTTTCTACCCTCAGCTTATTAATTGGGATCAACAAGGACCACAAATCCTAGATACATTCCAAAATGAAGAGGCTATTAAAAAATTTATGGGTCAAAGAGAAACTATACCTTTAGGAGATAATAAAGTTGGTTTTGTCATTGAGCTTAATGAGAAAGGATATTTTGGTGAAAATTTGAAACCCCTCACTCACAATAAAAAATAAACACAATAAGACAAACCTCTAAGGGAAAACATACTCTATAATTATACGAGGAAGAAAATGGGAACTTTGATCTTTCCACTATGTCTAAGTATCAAGATAAATACTCTATATTGGGAGAAGCGTCACAAGAATAAAAAATATCTACAATTAAAAATTCTAAGATCACATATTTTACAACAACTTTATCACCATAAGAGAATAATGAAATTATAGTATTTAAAAAAAATAAAACTATAAAATTTGAATGGTCTTATGTAGAAATTCTAGGCCTTGAAGTTGCAATAGTGGTTCACCATTTGACAATTTTTTCTCAATACGAAATGGGTAAAATAAAAACATCAATAGTGCTTCACCATTTTACAGCTTTTCTCATTATGAAGTGGGTAAAATAAAAACTTCATAAGATGCATCACTAATTAGCCTTATTGGTCAAATTATAGCTTCAAAATTTATTGGATGTTTGATTCATTAGACCTATTAATTATCCAAAGTGGATGTCCATCCTGGTTCCAGTTAACAAACACAATAGGGGCATTCACATATATATTGATTTTAGAGACATAAAAGAAATTGTATTTCCCCTGAAGATAAACATAAAAAAAAATTCACTTGTCCTTGGGGGACATTTCGTTGGAATATCATGCCTTTTATCTTAAAGAATAGTGAATCTATATATCAAAGAGCAACAAGAACAAGATTTTTGGACATTTTTCATAGAATCATGGAAGATGACTTATTGGAAAAAATTATCACAAGAAAAGGCCATTTAGCCATGCTTGAGGTAATTTTTGATAGATTTGAAGAATATAAAGTGATATTATATCTAGAAAAGTGTATTTTTTAGGTAACTTCTAGGGAAGTGCTTAGATATATTGTTTCTCATAGAGGAATTGAAGTGGATCTTACCAAAGTAAAATCAATAGTTGATATGCCTCCTCCAAATAATTTAAAATAATTGCATAGTCTTCAATGTAAACTTCAATCAATTACATGATTTTTATCTCAACAAGAAAACAAGTGTTAACCTTTCAAACATATTTTTACAAAAAAATGTCATAGTTAAGTGGGATGACAAGCGTCAATAAGAATTTCAACAATTGAAAGACTATCTATCTTAACCACCATTTTTGGTGCCATCCATTCAAGGAAAACCTTTATTATTGTATATCTCTACGACTTTGGCTATCATAGGGAATATTCATGCACAACATGATAATAATGGAAGGGAAAGAGGTATCTATTATATTATTCATAATTTGGTAAGATATGAGATTAATTATACTCCAATAGAGAAGGAATATTTATCTATTTTCTTTACATCAAAAAAATTGAGACATTACATGTTTAATCATCAAATAAAGCTTATCTCTAAGGTTGATTCCTTAAGGTACCATTTTATCTAATGTTGTCGTAACTAGTCATATGGTAAAGTGGGTCATGATCCCGAGTGAATGATATTGAGTATGTTGATTGTAAGGCTATTAAAGGACAAATCATTGAAAATCAATTAGAAGTCACTTTCAGATAACAATCATCTCCTTATTTCAAATTTTTTAGATGAGACTAATTTTAATATTAACCATCCATGCTTATGGAATATTTTTTAATTGTTCATAACTCAACATGAATCTGAGGTAAATTTTATTTCTATCACCTCACAAGGTGATTGCATCCTTAAATCATATAGAATATATTTACCTTGCACAAATAACATTGCAAAATATAATGCTTTAATCTATAGACTTAGAATGGAAATCCAATGGAAAATAAGAGAACTTTACTTTTATGGAGATTCACAATTGGTTATTGTAGCATCAAAAATTGTTACCCTTGACAATTTCGCACTACCTTGACACCCTTATTTTCCAATAACTTCAATTATAATAATAATTTACAAATTTTAGAACCAATTAATAAAATATATTTAATTCCCTATTATCTTGTAGAGAATGGGGATTCACTGCTAACGAGTCTCTTTATTCTCAAGATAATGTCAGGGAGAAAACTACACAAAACTACCTCATACCACCACAAGAATATAGAGAGAGTTTCAAAATTAGATATATTAGGTCACATATGTCTTTTGGATAGAATATCAAGTTTTTAGCCAAGGATGACAACACAACATACTGATGCAAAGCATCTTTACAAAATCATGATTTCATAATGTAACTTCATAAGTTGATTCAAAATATGATGTTTACACATTGTAACAAGGTTTCTTGGGTCATTTCCCATGTGTCTAGATCACTAGGATGGTCAATATCTAAGTTTTGTATCAAATTTGGAAAAATGCAGTGTATTAAAAAATTGTCATAAAAGTTATAAAGTTGCACAAATAATGCAAATGTAAGGAAGATGAAAGGTCATCCTATTGTAGGTCATTACAAAATTAGTTGGAATTTAGGGAGTAATCTTTTATTTCCTTTATAAAGGCCTTGAAGATGGTTGAGAACTCGTGGGTGATTGATGTTTTGAGATAGAATCAATAAAGGCACTGTTTTATGCATTTTCTTGCAGAAATTCTTTGTTTCCAGACTTTGTATGGAGTTTTACGGGCATGAATGGATGTATAATTAATTGTAAGTGTTATAATAAATAATCACCTTCCATTTAGTATTTGTTTCATGCAATCACATGTTGTTTTAAAGAAGAAATTGTAAATTTTGTGAAGACTGGCTAAAACCCTCATTAGGGTAACAGTGTGGTTTGAAAATTGTGTTTCTCCTTGAATACCTAGAAAAAACATTTGTAATTTGGTGAAAGTGTTCTATTGTGTATCTATTTTCATATTACAAATGTTATAATTCATGAGAGCAAGGATTCAATGGTAAATAATTGGTACATTATCTGAAAACCATGTCTCAGAATGAGAAAAATAGAGTTTGAGAGGTTTACAGTTAGGGTTTGTCCAAATAAGTATGGGAATGATCTTTAAATGGACTATTAAGCATGTATAATTCAAGTTCAATCTTTTTCAAGTATTGGTTGGGTTTTTTTGGGTGTGGAGGAATTAAAATCAATAAGCCTAGGTCTGCAAAATTTGAAAAGGACTGGTAAAGAACAAATTATAGTGAGATTTATGAGCTTTTGGATGTATTTCTTGATTCCTTCAAAGAGGTTTTTTTTGTTTTTTGAGGGTGTTTGGAGATAGATGAATCCATCACAAGAAATGGGTTGATATTTTTACAAGCTTTGGTGATCATTCAATGACTGTCTTGCCTAGACAGAGTAATTGTAGCCAATTTTTGGGATAGTAAAAGAAGGTTTTGTATGGTTATTTGAAGAAATGTTTTGAATGAAGTTTATAGGATGGTTTAAATTGTTTGTGCAAGAATAAATATATATTTTTTGAATTTCACAAATGGTAATGGGCTTGGAGGATGGAGTTGGAGTGTTAGTGGCCTTAAATGGCCTAATTGTTGTTATGACAAACTATTTTGAAATTTCTAATGTTTGTATTGTATCCATTGAAGATTTGGATTGAGATAGACTTTCTAGTGTTGCCTAAGGTGTTTGAGAGATCTGATAGAAGTTTGGAGATCTAAAATAGTGTTTTGTTGTATTAAGTCAAGTTTTGTGAAGGAAAAGTGAATTCATGGTGATTAATCAAACAAAGATTGTTTTGAGTTTTGACTAATGAGTTTGAGTGATTTTTTCTTCCTATCAAATTGCATCACATACGAAGGCCAGTGCGACACACTAGAGTCCTAGAGGTGCACTAGCAATCATATAGACTTAAAATTGAGAATGTCTTAGAGAACAACTAAACTGACTACTAACAATACGATTACTAAAAACTTCAAGAGTATAAGAAAATAACATAAAGTAATAGAACTGAAATAAAGTAAAGTAAATGATAAGAATAAAGAGGATAAACAAATTTCTCACAACCATCCAAGTAATGAAGTATCTAGTAGCTAAATATCTTCAATACTTGCACACATAATATTGAGGGAAAATGTTGGGGTTGTTTAGGGGCTTGCCATAGACAAACCCCCATTTCAGTGTTCACACCTCCACAAACAACCGAATAGATAGAGATAAATAATATAGAATTAAAATGAACACAAGTGTGATAAAAGAAATCCCTGCTCAAAAAGGAGAACCTGTATCATGAAATAGAGATGCAATAGCTAGGGGATGTGAGAAATCCCAAGATGCTCAAAGATACAAGGTAAGTAAGATATCACTTGCAAGGCTTAAGCAAGCCAAAGAGAGAAAGAGAAAGTTATGAGAGCCAAGAGAGTTGCAAATTTTTTTGTAAGAACATGAGAGTGCATGAGGCTACTATAACAAGAAAGAGGGTTGTGTAAAAAAGAGAGAAAGAGAGAAGAGAGTGTCTTTAAGAGAAAAAAAAGGACAAATGGATTGAAAAGATCACTTTTAAAGGGAGAATATGAGGGAAAAGAAGGTTCCTAAATTGATACAAGGTGTTTTGGCTGTTACCATCAACAAAAGTAGCTGACAAGTGGCAAGGCATGCAAAAATGGTTTTTTAAACATCAAAATGTCACAAGATGCTAGTGTGGTACGTAGATTTTTGCATAGTGTGCTAGTGTCCAGAAAAATCACGCTACAAAATGACGAGAAAGAGAAAAGCACAAGGTTTAGTGAAAAATTGGCATGTGAAGGGTAGCTGTTGAAAAGGGGTCCCAAGCATCCTGAGAGGGAAAAAGGTTGATGTAGGGGATAAAATAAGCCTACACAAGTTTGAAGGGAGTGGACACTAAAGCAGATGCATGAATGTATGTGAAATTACAAGGGGTGCAATTTTAGGATATTAGATTTTCCCCCACTTTAGTAGGCATATGAATCTACACTAATATGCACGCTAAAGGAAATATACTAAACATTAATAACATCATGATACCAAAAGGATATTGTAGAGGAAGTAGAAAACTCTATGAACCAAGGAAGCATGCCCCTAAGTTGAAGACCTACAAAACAAACACATTAGACAAGAAATACTTGTACAAGACAACAAGGTTAGAATATAAAAAATCATTACAACATTGGGTTAGAACATAAAGACACATGGATAACACACACACATGTGCAAAAGATGAAGTATTTGAGTTACAAAAGTAAAAGAGACCTTGATAAAAAAAGTTGTCTCATTATTATGCTTCATCCCCAAATTAAGAAATAACACATAGAAGAATTATTAAATGGAGAGAAGAAGGTAAGGATCAATTGCTTTAAGAGAAGAATGCATACAATAGACAAGCAAGCAATCAATGTCAAAGAGAGAAAGAAATATATACTTAGGATGAATAAGATGAAAGTCTTTGATCCTATATATTCAATTTGAAAATATAAGAGAGAGAGGGAGGAATTAGAAAGGAATGAAAATTCCAAGAGAGATGGCTCCATAGGTACTCGGTTTTGCAAAGGTTTGAAGAAAATCATTGTAGGCCCTTAGACCTACAAAAAGGTGAATAAAAGGCTCTACAAGTGCTCAATCCTATAGAGTTGAACAAAGAGATCCTACAAGATGAAAGCACTTTATAGGTCCTTAAACTTGCAAAGGAGGTGCCGAAGATGCTCAGTCCTAAAGGGAGCCTCACATAAGAGGATCTATAGATCTGATGGGGCCTTAGAAGTACTCAGTCTTGTAAGGTCGATTGAAAAGTAGTTTCATAGGTGCACCTGAAAATCAACATGTTAAACTATGGACAAAATATGGTAGATATCAAAAAGAAGCCATGCAAGCAGACAGGTAGTTAGTCACACAAACAATCAAAAATTAAAGGAAGATCTTTCAAAGGGGTCCCTCGAGAACCCTTCAAAAGAAAAGGGGTGCACTCAAGGGATACTCAGAATGAAATATAAAGAGAAGAGAGGGTGTTGTTAAGAATGATGCACATCTCCAAAATGAGTTATCACTGCCCCCACATACAGGGGAGGAGAACCATGTGAGATACTATAGAAGGAAGGTGTGAGAACCTAATGAGAAAATACTTAGAATAGACAAGATAGAGGTAGACCTTGATATCAATTTTCTCACAAAGGAGAGATAGGTGCACCAATAGACAGAAGAGTGAGGGAACCCAAATCATGAAGTTGTTGTATTTTATCCTTGAAGGCCTTACATTCACTAGCGGAATGGATAGACACTCGATGATATGCAAAGAAGTTCAATGTTTTTCATTATCACATTTATGAAATTTCTTATGCATAGGAGGAGGAAGATTAATCAAGTGGGATTTTAGAATCCTAAACAAGATATGATCTTGCTCAAACAAAGAATAAGGAGCAAGAAGCAACCCTTTCTCTTGTGGAGAAAATCTTGTTTTCTCACAAGAAGAAGACATGATGATAGTAGATAATGGCAGATGAATCAATTTGCGAGAACGAGGTTAAGTGGAAATCATGTCAACATACAATCATGGTTTCTATTTAGATTGTTCATATGAGCAACCAAGCCCCAAATTATGCTTACAAGGCATACATTCTGTAGGGACCCAAATAGCTTTTTCATTACACCACAACCTTTACACCCATAGCCATATTTAGAGACAAGTTTAAAGCCAGGGCCATAACGTGTTTGAAAATCTTGAGGAGGAGGATCTTCATAGAGAGCATTACTCTAGCAATGGGGATTATACTCCTCTTTGGGATCACCATGAATGTTCTTGACAGGACTACAAGAATTAGCATCTTTATCAAAAGCATGATCATCTTCCTTAGAAGGGGGAGGATCAACATTAAGAACATTACAATTTGTGTTCACATTATCCCACGATAAAAAATAATACCCATCTTTGATAGAATGTTTTTATGATGTTATCAGAAGGTTTAAGTGGATCAGGTCAAAATTATATTCCCCAATGAAGGAGAAGAACCCAAATCATCAGCAAGGCATGCATTCTCTTAAGAAGTAGAAAGAGTAGACTTAAGATTTATTGCTTTAAAAGGATCTTCTTTAGGGACATCTATCTCAAGAGTATCCTTTGTAATAGGTACTAATGGATTAGACATCAACACATTGGGAGACACTGAAGGGATACGAGTTTGCATAACCGAATCCTGACCAAAAATTGCTATCTCACATAAGTGCATGACATTAGGGTCAGTCCTAATTGTGACTACTTGATTGTTACAAATGAACTTAATAGATTTATGCAAGATAGACAGGACCATACCCATAGTGTGAATCCATGGTCTACCAATGAGAAGATTATATGGTAATTTTTTTGACATAACATATACAAGGGTGGGTACAGTAATGGGTCACAATCTTAAAGGAAATACTATTGTGCGTAAAGGTTTCTGACCAACATTATCAAACCCATGAATAACAAGAGAAGCAACAACAAGAGAAGATGAAGCAATTTTAATTTTAGGCAACAGATCAATGCTACATACATTGAGCATCAAATTGACTTCAATGATAGTATGTCTAATGCTGATTTTATTAGTGTTGACTATAATCATTAGACAGTCTCCTTTCTTCTATACTTCCCAAGGCGGGAATTCCTGTGGATAGAATGTGATATTTGATGAATTTGCATGAATATGAGCTATCAATGCATTAACGTCCTCCAACCTAGCAGAAGAAGACAAGAGGATCTTTTTCAAGGCTTCCTGAAGCATACCTTGATAAACTGACATAGACTGGAGCAAGTCCCATAGTGAGATTTTGGCTGGAGTAACATAAAGTTGCTTGACAAGATCGTAATCACTAGGTTCTTTAGTCATGATTTTAGGTTCTTGAGGAAGGCTTGGTTGAGAAGGTTGTAAATAAGTAGGTTGATTAATAGTTTGTTTATTCCTTCTAGTATTATAAGTATGGTCTACCAATTTATAAGATGGAACCTTAGAAAAATCAAGAAAATCACTGTCAATTGGAACACCATTAATAGAAAAAATCCTTTTAGGAGAAGGACTAGCCTGGGTCAGATAAATAACAGGTCACTTAGACCTTCGAGGGGTGGTAGAGACATAGATTATATTTACATATTCCTTACAAATTATAGAGGAATCATCTGAATAAATATGTTCAACATCTATCCCTAGAGGATCTGATGTGAGAGGAACTTCATCATTCACTAATGCATCATCTTTTGAAGGGCATGCATCAAAATAAAGAGAATATTCATCATTCACAAATGCATCATCTCTAGAAGAGAGTGGATTGGAATGAAGATAAGGTAAAGTAATGTTAATAAAAGAATCAATGATTTCATCCTCTTGCACAAAAATATCCTTAGAAGGAATTTTAGGAGAGGGATCAACAAAGAATAATAAGGAGAAAAGAACTCACTTTCACATGCTTGTAAGAGAAATTCTTGAAGTTTCTTAACAAAGATGGAAAGAGATAGAATGAAGAATGATAGAAAGAATTTTTTTAAATAGCGATATAGAAAAGTCGGTTGAAGGCATGTGTATCACATTGATAGTATGAAATGGGAAAATTTTGGGGTTGTTTAGGGGCTTACCATAGTCAAACCCCTGTTTCGGTGTTCCCACCTCCATGAAAATCCAAATAGATAGAGAGAAATAATGTAGAAATCAAATGAATGCAAGAGTGATAAAAGAAATCCCCACTCAAGGATGAGAACCTATATCACAAAATAGAGATGCAATAGATATGGGATGTGAGAAATCCCAAGATGCTCAAAGATACTAGGTAAGTAAGATATCACTTGGAAGACTTAAGTAAGCCAAAGAGAGAAAGAGACAACTGTGAGAGCCAAGAGAGTTTCAAAAAGCATTGTAGGAATGTGAGAGTGCTTGAGGCTATTGTAACAAGCAAGAGGGTTATGTAAGCAAGAGAGCAAGAGAAGAGAGTGTCTCCAACAAATAAATACCAAGAAGAAGGTCAAATAGATTGAAAATATCACTTTTAAAGGGAGAATAGGAGAGAAAAGAAGTTTCCCAAACTATTACAAGGCACTTCGGGTTGTTACCACTGACAAAAGTAGCTGACAAGTGTCAAGGCATGCATAAATGGCTGTTTGAATGTGTAAATGTCACAGGATGCTAGCACAACATGTGGATGTCTATGTGGTGTGATAGTGTCCAAACAAATCATGATATGAAATGATGAGAACAAGAAAAGCACAAGGTTTAGTGCAAAGTTGATGCATAAAGGGTAGCTAATGAAAAGGGGTCATAAGCATCCTGAGAGGGAAAAAGGCTAATACAAGGGCTAAAATGAGCCTACAAAAGTTCTTAGGAAGTGGACACTAAAGTGGATGCAAAAATTATGTGAAATTACAAGGGGTGCAATTTTACAACATTACACATCCCTATAAATTTGGGCTAAAAATTAGGTCTGGGACTCATTGGCCATTTTAGGACACTTCACGGCAATAAATGGCATCACTATCCTCAAGGAAAAAAATTGAATGTTTGAAATGTTAATTGATAGGATTTTATGATTTGAAAATGACCCCAGGTCAACTGCTACCAAAAAGGATTACTTAAAATGCATATAAAAGCATGTTTCCTCTCATTTTAAGCAATTAAAAGGAGAGTTTATGATGAAGGAAGCAATTCATGAAAGGAGAGAAAGTGGAGGATTTTAAGATCAATGGAATACAAGGGTAGATTTGTTAATATTATTGTAGCAATACAAGATCCAAGTATCATGTCAAAGTGTATGTGAGTTTATATTGTCATATTATCACTGTTTTATGAAGGCTAACCCCTTTTGTAGGTTTCCAAATAAATTAAGGAAATCAAGCAAGAAAGAACCAAGACCTTGAGGTGATGTGTATAACTTTAGTCCTTCAAGGAAGCCATTAAAAGGTGGTGAGTTGCAATACCTTGTGATTTCATCATTCCTTTCTATCAATTATCATTTATCATTGATATTGCCATTGTGGAAGTGGAAAAACTAACACAAGGTTTGACTAAGGCAAGCCCCTAAATGTTCAAGTCCGAGGTTTGAAGAGAATTAAATGAAGCTTGAGGAAAAATTGTTCATTGTTGCATTTGAAGCCCTACATCTTGTCAACTCACGAAAACTCACCTATATAATTTTTTGACAATGTTTCGACAACTTTGCATGCAAAAACAAAGATCTTAGATCTATCATTAGAGGACCTAAAAACTAGGGAAGGAAAGGTGTACAAGGACTCATATGAACTAAGGTTACTCTATCCATGTATTCATATCAATACCAACTTTTTTTGGTAGGTACATAGTCCTTTGAACTTTCCAAATCTTCCTGTAATTGACTATTTCAATTTATTAGATGGATTATTGCATTTCTCATACTAGGGAACATAGTTTAATTAGGTTAATCATAATCAATCAATTCCAATCTATTCCAATCCCCAAATTGATGGAGATCCAAGTTTTAATGGCTTACCTTCATGGTTGAAAGTCAATCTATACACCTTGTTGATCTCCATCTCAATGAAACCCTAGAAAAAGGCCTTGAATCCTATTGTTCTAAGCACTTAGAACTTAGGATCACCTTTTTACATGTTTCATTTTTGTGAATCTAATATTTTTACGTAACAAACCTTCTAAAATTTCAAGTAATTGAACCCTGGATCTAGGTTTTGCATTGTATTATTCTACATTTCTCATTTAAGGTTTCATTTTTTCACCATAAAGCATAAAAAATTATATAAATTGCCTGTGATATTGCATCATATGTTGTAATAGGGTTTTCTTTAGTCATCTTAAATCAAACCTACATTCAAATTGAATTCATTAGATATGAAATTGTTTATTGCATCCATTTAGGCATTTTTCATTTAGGTCAAAAAATGAAAAAAGATCATTATTTAGTTTCAAAATTGCATGAAAATAATCATTTACAAATTCTGGTATCTTAGAATTAATCAATTATTGCATTCTAGCTCTAAAAATTGCATTCAAATTTATCAAAACATTTTCAATATTGTTGTACACTTGCATATTGAATCACACTAGCATAAATAATGCAAATTCTGAAAAAACATTCACTGTCAAACCTATTTGCACATAGAAATAGAAGTCTTAAAAAACAACATAAAAATTCAATTTTTAAGTTTTTAGACACATTTCCCAAGACTCAAACACCCTTAGGTACCTTTGTCTTGCTACTGGTAGCTCAAAAGAGTTTTTCACATATTTCTATCTTTGCATTTTTAGTTTGGTTTTTCTTGCAAATGTCTAATTTGAAATTCTAAAAGGGTGCTATTGCATGTGAAAGAAAGTTGTCATTTTTCTTAATTTTTTGCAAATTTGAAGAATTTTTTTAATGCATTTCATTGATGGAAATGATCAGATCTATAGTTTTTAGATCTATCATATTTATATCATTTGATCAAGAAGACAAATGAAAACATGTTTCCTTTTCAAATATGTGGCTTTAATATGGTAACACATGGATTGTATAACTATAACCCCCCTACTTGTAAGTATAGTCTAAGGAAACAAAATGAAGACATTGATAAGCATGTTAGTCATTCTCCCAATATCTCTCCTAATTATGAGAGTATCTTGGTGCAAGAGGATGCAATCATAGATGATCATGAAAATTATATTTGTTCTTCTCTTGATACCTCACCTACCTATGAAGAAGGTATTTTGGTGTTAGAAGATCCAATCATTGAGCATCATGAGAATCTTGTTTGTTTCTCTCCCAAAACCTCTCCTACTTAGGAAGATATTATGAAGCAAGAGAATGAAATCATTGATACATTTCTTTCAAAAGATATCAATATGGATTGTGTAGATGAATATGCTAAGTTGACATTAGATCCCCCTTTGATAGAAGGTCATCAACAAGAAGTTAAGTTTGATGAGGTTATGAATGAAAAATCATCTATTAGGCCTCCTCCTAAAACTGTTGGTAGCTAGTCAACACTCCCCTCGAGATTCGTGACATGGACTAACCACCTCCCATGGATCCGTTAACTCTAGTGATTATATTGGGCATTAATAGGTTGACCTTTTGGTGCAATGAAAACCGTGGGTCCAACAATTGTTATCAGAGCCAAAGGTGCTAGGTTTGAATCCCCTTGGGTAACACTAAGGGGGAGATTGTTGGCAGTTGGTCAACACTCCCCTCAGGGTTCGTGACATGGACTAACCGCCTCTCCTAGATATGTTAAATTTGATGGTTGTATCAAGCATTAACAGGTTGACCTTTTGGTGCAATGGAAACTGTGGGGCCAAAAAAAAATCCTTTGATTTTTGGACCTCCTAAGAGTCCTATTCGACCTCTTATGTCACCTCTCATTATAGGACCTCCTAAATATCATGGCCATATCTTAAACTTTACAAAAAAACTCACTAATAATCATGTGTCACAACAACCAAGTTATCACATAATTGCTTACACATATAACACTAGAAATAATAAGCACCCAAAACAAACTCCAACATCCATCCAAATACCTCAATAATACCTTCTACCTACACCTAATATTCCTCAATGTAGTGGTAAAGAATATGATCTTGTTGAGAAGGTCCATAATACTCCAACCAAGATTTCCCTTTTGGATTTGATTCAAACAACACCTACATACCATGGTATGCTCAAAGAGGCTTTACAGAAGATTGATGTGTTAACTTCTATTAAATTGAATGATTTAGCAACCTTATTTGATTGTATGCAAGTAACATAGTTGGATATTGCATTCCCTCAACATGAGCTACCCTTGCTTGAGATCCAAAAAAAAATGAAGCTTTAATGATAATGGTGATTATTAACAAAATTAGAATTAATTGTACTCTCATAGATAATGGATTAGGTCTTAATATTTGTAGCATTAATCTTCTAGATAAGATTGGTGTGGATAAGAACCTTATAGAACTAAATGACCTTTCAATTTGTGGCTTTGATAATGTCAGCAAGCAACCATTAGGAGTGTGTACCATTGTAAATTGTCACCCTTGACAATTTTACCTCATGTTTTGTCCCCCCTTAAATTATTGGACTGATTGAGTATTTAATTTCCTAAATTATGCATTCTATGGCCTATTTTTAACATTTTTTGAGGAATTATAGGTGGTATTCTGTTGAAAGGTGCAAGAAAACTGAGAGGGAGGTGAATTGGTTGTCACCAATCTCAATCACAAATCCCAAACAATTATCAACTTCAAATCCACTTTATTCTATTATTAAGTATGAACATGAAATTGAAATAATAGAAAGCAATATCAACACAAGAAACACCAAATTTATGTGGAAAACCCAATAAGGGAAAAACAATGGTGAGGATTAACTCACAATATAAAGTAATTCAAAAAACTGATTACAAAGAGGCTCACTACCACAGGGATCACTTCCCAAGAAGGACTCACTATCCAGATTAAAGGCTCACTACCTATAGATAGGACTCACTATCCAACAAGGAGGCTCAGTGCCTACAGATACAAAAGATAATTGAAAAATCCACCACAACAAATGACACACATCCCTAGCCTTTATCAAAAGATTGCAGACACTATCAGCTCATTGCTTTCAAGAGTCTAACACATTAAAGTACATCTTCCTCAATTCACTTTTGCACACTCTTCCTTCTCACACTTGTGGAATGTTCGATACATCAATCCATGATATCTTGACTTGTATTTATACTATCTTCAAACTTAGAAACTTTCTCCAAGGTTGGCTACACACACTTTATATTACAAATTCAAATTAGGTCAGCGACTCAACATTCCCACGGTGGAAGAGAATGAGAGCGGATAAAACCAACACTTAATCAAGACTCAAAACATCTCAGATCAATCACACACTTCCTTAATTGATACTTATCCTTTTCATGACGTGTAGAAACTAGATCGACAAAACCTAATGAAAACACAAATTAACTTTGAAGTACACAATTCCACAAAAAGAGGATAACATGCAAACCACATAATAGGCTTCACCATACATTGAAACACATCTCATATTCCTTCAGATTCATCCGTAGCAAATGCAACAACCTTCATACATAGAATACTTTCTATCAGTCCATCCAGACTATACAAACACACCCAGTAATTCTGAAACTATTCTTTCGGAGCACCAAACCATGAACATCTTTTTCAGAACATAGATAAGACCATTACAAGCCTTCTTGCAGCTCCACAAGAATAGAAACAAACCAGTGGAGGAATGCAGAGAAAAAAAACTATCCCAGTCCATAGATAAACAACACTACCAGACAAATTCACAAATTGGTGAGCACAACTTTCACACTTCATCAAACTAGAAGCTCTAATCTAGGATATATCACCCACTGAATCCCATAAACAACACTTTATATTTACACAAGCATAGGATCAACATGGAAGAAATGCGAAGCACAAATTGGAGCACATTCTAAACACACACACAATTCTATCTTCACTATTTCTCAAAAGAACTTGGTAACTCATCATATCAGCACACCTACAACACCATAAATATAGGTCCATGTACTCACAACATCTCTATAGTATCTCAACTATACATGCACAACCTACAATCACTTGTTTCCTTTGTTTGCAACAACCTATACTATGTTGACATTAATGGCATCATTAATGACAACACCGCCATACTCATTCATACTTGCAACAATATCCCCCTTTGTCATTGATGGTAACACATGATGTGAAAAAATATCAAATACAACATCCATTCCATTCTTCCACTCTCCTTTATTTTTTCAGATTAGACAACCTACAAAACATTTCCTACACTTTCTTTTCCTTACAACATACTCTCTTTCTCATGACTTTCTCTCCTCCTTTTTCTTTCATTGTTTTACATGACTTTATCTCCCCCTTTGACATCAATGGAAAAGAATCTAATCACTCCCCCTTAGGAGTGCACCCATATCTCATATTGCAACAATGGTACTTCCTACTCCCCCTAAGGAGTAGACCCAATCATCAATCTAGACAAATGAAGAATCTATAGATCCACTAGACTAATGCACCTCCATATGCACCTAGTTTAAAGAAGGAGGGGTAGTAACCCCCAACTTCACTCAGAGATACTCAAAAGTATCCTTCAGAAGATCCTTAGTAAATATATAAGAAATTTGATCCTTTGTAGGCACATATTACAACCTGACTTCATTCTCTAATACCTTTTCTCACAAGAAATGATATCTGATAGGTATGTGCTTTGTCCTTGAATGCATTATTGGATTCTTTAAAATATTTATTGCACTTGTATTATCACTAAAGATAGGGATAGGCTCATCACACATCACTCCTTTGTCCTTCAATGTTTGCTTCATCCATATTACCTATGTGCACCAAGATGCTACAACAATGTACTCAACTTCTACAGTGGATAAGGAAACCAAATCATGTTTCTTGCTTAGCCATGAAACTAATCTTCCTCTAAGAAAGAGTACACCACCACTTGTACTCTTCTGAACATCTACACAACCAACCCAATCTGCATTAGTGTAAGTACTCAAAGTGAAATCAGTATCCTTAGGATACCACAAGCCATAATCTGGAGATCCTTTTAGATATTTGAATATCCTTTTCACAACTGTAACATGTGCTTCTTTAGGTTCTTCTTGAAATATGGAAACCAAACATATTGCATGCATGATATCCAGTCTAGTAGTAGTAAGATTTAATAGTCCACTAATCATAGATTTGTACATGCTCTAATCAACTTTAGGAGAATCATCATCCTTAATTAGTTTGCATCTAGTCACCATAGGAGTATAGACCGGTTTGGAATCATCCATTCCAAACTTCTTCAACAACTCTTTGACATACTTTGATTTTGAAATGAATATGACCTTATTAGTTTGATTCTCTTGAAGTCCAAGAAATAAATTCAACTCACCAATCATAGAAATTTCAAACTCTTTTTGCATCTCCTCTACAAATCTCTTGCACATACCCCCATTTCCTCTGAAGATAATATCATCAACATACACAACCATTATCAATATTCTATTTCCTTCAAATTTGAAATAGAGATTATTGTCTGCAGAGCCTTTGTTGAACCTTTGTTGTGTCAAATATTTTTCCAACCTTGCATACCATGCTCTGGGAGCCTATTTAAGTCCATATAGTGAAATTTTCAAATTATAGACCATGTCCATTTTATTTGATAACTAAAATCCCTCTAGTTGTTCCATGTACACCTCTTCTTCCAAATCTCCATTCAGGAATGTAGACTTAACATCCATCTGATACACCTTGAAATCTTTGTGAGTAGAAAATACCAAAAAAAATTGAATGGCCTCCATTCTTGCCACATGGGAAAATGTCTCCTCAAAGTCTATTCCTTCAACTTGTGAATAACCTTTGCATAAAAGTCTTTCTTTTTTTATTACTACTTCACCATTCTCATTTAGCCTATTCCTAAACACCCACTTTGTACCAATTATGTTCTTGTTTACAACTCTAGGAACTAGTTCCCATGTCTGATTTTTCTCTATCTACTGTAACTCCTTTTTCATTGCTCTAACCTAATTCTCATCTTTTCATTCTTCAAACATTGATTTACGTTCTATCTTGGAAAGTAAACATAGATTTACCTCACCTATCACCACTTTTCTTCTTCTCTTTACACCTTCACTTTTATCTCCAATTATCTATTCTTTCAGATGATTCTTCTATACATACTTTGGAGCTTCTTCTTCTTCAATCAGTTCTTCTTCTTCTTCAATTAGTTCTTCTTCTTCCTTATTCTCTTCTTATACTTGTCCACATATAGGTTCATCTAGTTCAACTTCACTTATTTCAACTAGTCTGTGCATATCTTCATCGACTTTTACATTTGCACTCTCAATAATCTTCCTCAATCTTTTATTGAAGCATCTATAAGGTTTGCCACTAATTTTATAATATCCAAGGAAAATACTTTCATCACATCTAGCATCAAACTTTCCAAGGATCTCATCATCATCTCTTTTAATATAACATCTTCTTTCAAACACCTTAAAGTACTTAACAGTAGGAATCTTGCCAATCCACAACTCATAAGGGGTCTTTATGTTATTACCTTTAATCTGAACTCTATTAAGAATATAAACAATAGTGTGGATTTCTTCTCTCTAGTATACATTAGGTAAATTTTCCTCTTTCATCAAAGTTCTTGTAGCCTATTGAATAGTCTGGTTCTTCCTCTCAATAGATCCATTTTGCTGAGGAGTTCTAGGACCAGAAAAATGTCTCTTTATACTATGCTCTTCACAAAATGTATTAAACTCATTGGAAGTGAATTCTCCACCTCTATCATACCTTAAACATTTAATTCTTGGGTTCACTTCATTCTCTATCCTAGCCTTGAACACTTTGAATCTATCAAGAGCTTGAGCTTTCTCCCTAAGAAAAGTAACCCATGTCATTCTAGAATAATTATCAATCCAAAGCATAAAATAACTGTCACCATTAAAACTTCCTATTATTGTGGGACCATAGAGGTCTATATGAATCAATTATAGCATTTAAGTAGTTGATTTCTCTTTTCCTTTAAAACTACATCTTGTTTTTTTTCCCAACTAGTCCAACTTCTACAAACAATATTGGTGGGCTTTGTGATTTTAGGCAGGTCCCGGACAACTTCTCTTGAACTAAACCTGATTAGATTGTCAAAGTTTACATGTCCCATCCTTCGGTTCCATAGCCAACTTTCATTAACTTGATATACAAGGCACTGACCATCAACACCCTTAAGTTGATAAATGTTTCCATATGTTCTTCTTCCTACAACAACCACAGTTCCAAACCCTTTTTTGATCTCACAGGTGTTATCCTGAAACACAAGCTTGAATCCTTTGCTACACATTTTTCCAACACTCAAAATATTTATGCCTTAAGCCCTTCACATAACATACATCATTAGCACTATGTTTTCCATCAAAACTGATTGTTCCTTTTCCAACAATCTTTGCACCAAAATCATCTCAAAACATGACTAATCCACCATCATACTTTTCAAGTTTAGTAAACATACTTTTTTCTTCAGTCATGTGATTTGAGCAAGCACTATCAATTACCCAATAGTATTCATCTTTTCTAGCATGAAAGACAATAACTAGAGTACCTTCCATCTCATCCATCTTGTTCTCCGGACCACTTTCCCTTGCAAATCTTCCAGAGTTAGTAGACATTGATTTATTCTCTAAGGCTAAGAATAGTCATTCATCATTACCATCCTCAAAATTAGATTCATCATTAGAAATTTCAACATCTTCTCTAACATAGTACAATCTCTTGAACTTCTTATCCTTTTTGTCTTTATTGTCTCTACTCTTCTTGTGTACAACTCTATTTGGACATCTTAAATCAGAGTGACCAATATTTTCACAACTGAAACATTTAAAAGGTAACATACCTTTGTACTTACAGGTACCTTTCTTTAACTTCCTTGTAAAATTTGCTTCCAAATCCTCTGAACCTTCACTATCTGGATCTTCTTTTGTCTTAGTGGCTTTGAAGGCTATTTCTATTTTCTCCTTTTCTTTTCCAAATTTCCTCATTTCAAATGTGGTCAAGGTGCCAAATAGTTGTTCCTTAATGAACTTCTTATGATCATACACTTCCTCAATGGTTGAAACTTTATCACTGTAACTCTCTGGTAGGTTCATTAAAATCTTCTCCATTACATCTTTATCTGTCAGAGTACCACCTTGATTTTTTACTTCATTTATTGCAATATCAACCCTCTAAAAATAGCTTGCAATATCTTCACCTTCTTCCATTTTCAAGTTCTCATATATGTGCTTAGCTGTTAGATTCTTTGGTAATTTGACTATCATTTCCTTCATAGATATCTTCCAACTTTTTCCAAACTTCATAAGCAATGTCCAAAGAAATAACTTTTTTCTGCTTAGTCTTAGATAAAGCACTATAGATTGCATACCTTGCTTTTCCATTTTCCTCATAGGTAGAAATCTCATCTACAAAAGAAGGACCACTTGCTGGTGCAACATATTTTGTCTCAACAACTTTCCAAGTCTTGTATCCAAGAGAGATCAAGTAACCTCTCATCTACACTTTCTAGTCACTATAGTTAGATCCATCAAACACAGGGATTGACAATTTATGCACCATCAGACCTACCTCAAGTGGTTAAGCTCTTCTCCAAGGAACCAAATCTCTAATGCCAATTGTTGAAAGGTGTAGGACAACTAAGAGGGGGGGTGAATCAGTTTTCACCAATCTCAATCACAAATCCCAAACAATTATCAACTTCACATCCACTTTATTCTATTATTAAGTATGGACATAAAATGAAAATAACAGAAAGCACTATCAACACAAGAAACACTAGATTTACGTGGAAAACCCAATAAAGGTAAAACCACGGTGAGAATTAACTCACAATATAAAGTAATTCCAAAATAGATTACAAAGAGGCTCACTACCAAAGGGATCACTACCCAAGAAGGACTTACTATCCAGATACAAGGCTCACTGCCTACAGATGGGACTCACTTTCCAAAAAGGAGGCTCAATGCCTATAGATACAAAAGATAATAAAAAAATACACCATAGAAAATCACACACATCCACAGCCTTGATCAAAAGATTGCAAACACCATCAACTCACTGCTTTTAGGAGTCTAAAACATTAAAGTACTACTGCCTCAATTCACATTCACACACTCTTGCTTCTCACACTTGTGGCATGTTTGATACATCAATCCATAACATCTTGAATTGTATTTATACCATCTTCAACCATAGAAAATTTCTCCAAGGTTGGTTACACACACTTCATATTAAAAATTCAAATTAGGTCGGAAACTCAACATTCCTATGG
>VDFB02061251.1:0-20280 GCA_007258455.2 Sequoia sempervirens | reverse complement strand
GCATAAGTGTGTATAAATAAGTGTTTTTCCATCCATTTTAACCCCCATTCATTTTTCATTCACACATTCAAGCATTTTGCATGATTCAATCAAGCAAACATCAAGCATCTTGGAGCAGCCATTGACATATCTTTAGATTTATTCAACAAGGTTTTGGTGAGTTTAGGACACTTTCATGTTGTTATTCATCATTTCCTTCTTAATTCCATTTCATTTCTTTGTTAAGGGTTTGATTACCAAAGTGGGATTTGACCAAGGAAAATCCCTATACCCTAACCCTTAACCATTTATCCCATTTTGCATGTGCATTTGCAAATCTTTTGTATGCATATTTTCAAGAAATTAGGTGTTGAAAAGTGGACAAGTCAAAACACCCTATTTCAAGCTTGAGACAACCTGTTTACAACCCGCTTTCGTAAATTCTGACTTCGGCTAACCTCGATAAGAAGACAAGTGCAAACCTAGATCTACAAAATTGACCTTTGATTTTATAGAATTTTTGGAGGACCACTTCCCATCGGTGAATGAGTCCCACCTGAGGGCTAAAAAATTTTATTTTGTCAGAATTTAGTTCCCGATAGTCGGAAAGCAATTTCAGGTCTTTTTACTGGTAGCATGACTGATTCGCCATCAATGGTGAATGAGTCCCACTAGTGATTTTTAGTAATTTCTACTAGTTTCTAGAACCTTCTAGATTTAGCATTCAACTTCCAAGTGCACTCTATTAAACTTCATTCATTTTTGTTTGCATTAGTTTATGTTTTTAGTTCATTTTTGTATACCTCACTGTGTTTTCAAACATTTTATATTTCATTAGTTTTGCATTAACAATCAATCAATTTCATCACTTAGTTGCATTTAGATCATTTCATTTAGTCATGTTTCCATGATACATTCATCTATTTGAGTGAACCACCTCAATTTTAGGTATTCTATCTCTTTCCTTTTAGGTGAAATATCCTAAGAGTGCAAGAGAAGTCCATATAACTCACCACCCCACAAAATTGATAGTTCAGGTAGGAGGAGAGAAAAAACTATGGTTCTCAAAAATATCATTGATTGGAACTTATAACACCAAAGTATCTTCTTCACAACTAGGAGAGATATTAGGAGAAGAACAAATGTTATTGTTATGATTTCCCATGGTTGCATTCTCTTTCACTAGACTAACCTCACTCATAGAAGGGATACTAGGAGAGGGATCAATGATGAACACAAAGAGAGGGGAGATGAGTTCATATTCATATGCACTTAACAAAACATTCTTACAACACTCAACAAGATATGGTAGAACATGAAGTATGCTAACTATAGATTTTTGCAATAAAAACATGATGTAATGATTTTCCTACAAATTTGAAATGCAACAATGATAGAGAAAACTTGCAAAAGGATAATGCAATTTTTATATTTTGAACATGATAATTGAATGATTATGCTATTTAACAATCTGAAAATAAAATTTTATAAATGCCAATTTGAAATTAAGAAATGCATGAAATGAACCAAATTAAGCTAGATCTAATGAAATGCATGTAACAGAAACTCAGCTAACTAAAACAGATAACTAATGACAACAAACAAAAGTGCAAAAACAAGGTTTTTAATGTTGTAAAAGACAGTTTTAAGTTTTATTTGGGATTGATTCACCTATAGGAGCATATGAGTCCCAATCAATGTTTCTTAGGGGTTCAAATGTTGAAAAATGCACAACACAAAAATCCTAGAAAAAAGGAAAAACAAACTGTACTAGGACTAAATCGCCCAAAAGGGTGTATGAGTCCCAAATTAGGGTTTTTGAACCAATTTTAGAAAATTTTGATTTGATTATAATGTTTCTAACTTGCATGATGTCTGGACTATTTGCAATTACAAATTTTTAATGAAATTTAATGATCTAAGATGTAAAAATGCAACCTATATTCACATTCACTAATGCAGGATTTAGAAATGCTAAATGCCAATTAACTAATGCAAAACCCTAATGAAAAGTTAATGCAAACTAGATCTAGGAATATGATGAAATCCAAATTATAAATAGGATGTTCTAAATGTAGGATTCCCAAAATGTAACAACGAAAATAGGATGCACCACCTTTTAGGAGATGGTGCACAAGGATAGGAGGGTCTATTTCACACTTGCTTCATTCAAGGAAACCCTAGAGATCTCAATCTAATGATAGGATGAGAGAAAGAGATCTTACAATAGGGTGTCCTAGGGTATGTTTAGAGACTAAAATATGGTTCATCACCAAGCTAGGGCTTGGAAAGACAAGAAGTGAGTGCAACATGAAAAGTACCCTGCAAAACTAAACTAAATGACCTAGGATATGAAACTAAAAATGAGGATAGCAAACTAAGAATGAAAAAAAGTGCACCTGGAAGAATGATGAGGTCAAGACAAGCTCCAAAACCATGAAAACCTACTATTTGGTTTCCATTGGGACTCACATGCTAGTCTAGGAGATTTATTCCTAGACTAGGGTTTTTGTGCCAAAACTAGAATCTCGCAATGGTTGATCTAGATTCACTAAAATCTAGAAAATGTGTTGTATTGGGACTCATATGCTATAAGTGGAATATCAATCCCACTCTATTTTTTTGAAGGGTCAAGACCTGAATTTTCTCTCCCATCTCTTCTTCCTTCCACACTTTGTTTCTAGATCTGAAACCCTAATTTGCAACATATAGGTGACTTTTCATGAAGATGACAACCTTGTGACAACTTGATGAATATCTTCAACATTGCAACTTAGTCTTCAAAGGATCTTCAAGTATCGAAGTATCTAGATCTGCAATCACACAAGTAGAGAGAAGGAAAAAATTGTTGACTATTAGGAAATAGGGGTGTTCCTTGGTCAAACCCCGCTTAGGTAATTAAACGTTGCAATGAAATAATGAAATATGAACATGGAATGTGAACTATGAAACATGAACAATAATACCTTGAAATATGTCTTGAGATGTAAATCAACAATCTAACATGAAGTGGCCATGTGGAATGCAAATCTTGATCTTGAATTGGATATGAAATAATTCTTGCAAATGGATATTCAATGCTACATCACAACACTATCTCAACAACATGTTTGATGCTTGATGACCTTGACATGATAATGGATCTTGAATTTCTGCAACAAATAATGAAGAATTTTTCCCTTGAATGCCATAGAAATGCTTTGTTAAACTCTCTTGACACTCTTGTGAATTCTTGGAATGCTTAACTCTTGATGGCTTATGTTGATATTGTTGGTTATTTTTTAGAACCAAACTTAATCTCAATCCTCACCTATGAATTCTCCAAAAATCAATTATCAGTAAGGTTGAGGATTGGCCAACACTTAAGTAAAGTAGTTAGTACCTTACTTCTTCTCTTTGGGCTCTTTGAGACCCAGGAGGGTAATCCTATGCATTTGCATAATATCTCAAATTAGGTAAAGAGAATTTCCTCACATAGATGCAATCCTCAAGAAACCCACTTCATCAAAGGCTTGGCAGACCTCGAGCGAAAGTGCTATTTTTTTCAGGGAATGCATTTATATATTGAAAGTTGGGGTAGTGTAATTTAGATTATGTTATGAATTCAATTCATCTTGAGTCTTAGGCCATATTCATTACTAGCTCATTCAACAGTAAGATAAACTACTAGAAAAATAGTTCCCTATCTTAGGGAGAAAACAAAGTCACTACTTGCAATCAATCATTAATACAATTATGGTTGAACATCATAAATTAATGGACTATTAGCATGACACTTTGTAGCATCTAACTCACTGTGTTTTAAAATGATGTTGCCTTACCAAATCCTATATCCCTTTCCCACAAACTAATGGCCTCATTTTAGCATTTAATCAAATCATTGAACTGAAGCATAAAACGAGCTCATTCATTCAATGCAAATGACAGAAGATAAATGATATTATAATTAACAACTTCATTTATAATTTGGAAGAAAAATACAGAGGAGAGCAACATTTTAGAACTAATCTCCTCCTTCATTACTGATATTACTTTGTAAAACTATATTTAAGATCTTCATACAATATAATCTTCTCCCTAGATTGGATTTTGATATATTTACTAATGCATTTATTTACATTCTATTTTCTCTAGGAGCATAGCATTCTCCTCGACCTATTCTGAACTCAAAAAATTTGAACTCTCTTAACTTCAACCATGAAATCCCCTTTATAATCAAGGGAGCAACAAGCAATTGGCTAAGTTACAATTTCACTTTCATTTCAAAAACCTAATTTCAACTGATTCCTCAAAGAACTCCCCAGGCGATTTTTACGTAATCATTAGGAAACAAAGGAGGACAAAAAATAAAACACATGTGCAGGATGCCATTAGTCATTGTCAATGCATTCATGTTGAACAAAAAGATTCTATATCATATCAATCGGAGTACTTCCACATCAACATGGAAGAACAAAAGACAAACCATGGACATATTAAAACAAATACCTCCTATATGCAAATACCATGGTGTGATAAAAAAACAAAAAGAAGGAGGTGACCCTATTAAGAGTCATTGGCATCTGAGAATGCCCAACCGCTCATTTTCCTTGATGAAATTGGAGGGACCGTCACCACATCATCGTCAAAGCTCCCATATGGCACCAAAGAAAGAATGTATTGGCCATATCCTGAGTTAGTTTCACCTTCATTATCTGAAGGACTATTAGATAGCACAATAGGAGAATTATGTTTTCCCAGGCAGGCCCTATGAATTTTATCTTTTTTCTTGGCCCTCTTCACTGGCTGAGCCAGTTCCTTGCCTTTAAACTTGACCATTTCTCTCAGATTGGTCATGTTTCTCAAGTTGTATGTACTCTGCACAATTGATTTCTTCTTATGACCTCTAGCCTTCCTTTTACCCTTTGAAACCTCAGGAGAATCCTAGGCTTCATGCTCAGTTAAATATTCTCATGACACTCAAATACATTGAGTCGGCTATACCTCCTAACAAGATGAATTGTCACACTAGTTTTCCCCATCTCTAGAACAAGCAAAATTTAACCATTCAAGACAAACCTATAGGGAGACAAACTTACAAGCCTAGAAAATTGTAACAAACCCAACATAGAAATTCCTAACTAGACCAAAGAACATAATTTAATACAAACTTACTCAGGACAAGAACACTCAATATTCAGCTCAAGAAGAAAACAACCTCTCACTCATCTTCACACTACACCTTTTTATTTATTACAGACTGCAAAGATGGTGAAAATGCACATCAATCAACTTGCATTGAATAGACAATTGGAGCATGCAGAATTAATGATTCAAGAACTCCTCGCATGAGCGAGTTGATAACTTAATAGATCAACTTTGAATCTAGGTCGTTGATCTTAAAATAATTAAAAATTCATCTATGGTAACTAGGAGCATTGTTTTTTGACAATTAGCAACTTGTTCCTAGAAAATAGCGATGCCATCTAAAAAAATTCCATGTTTTTCTTTAATCTTGATTAATCATAAGCGATTTGACAATTAGCATGTATCGCCAACCTAGTAATCTGTGTTCCTTCATTAATATCGGTGAAGTACATGAGATTGGTATTTTTTAGTGAGAATACTTCCTTATATACTTCATCACTCATCGTTGATCTTCCCTAAATCTTAGGGTGCAATTAGCGATGAAAGTATTGCCATGATAAAGTCTAGTCCATTGGATCATCTTGTTTTAAAACAACATCAACAGTTCTCAAGTCATCTCGCTACTTTCTTTCTTGATTTGTACATTGTCCTCAAGATCCTTCCACATTTCCTTTTCCAAAAATAGCCATCACTATCGCAAATACATCTTTTCTTTCGTCATCCTCACCGGCAATGTAAACATTCCCGTGATGAAATCTCAGCAGTTGAATCTATGGCCCATCCTTGGTCACGTTCATCCTTCCATTGCTCATCGTCGATCTAAACTTTTCAACTTGGCTCCTATCAGTGATAGGAGATGTAGTGAAGAGATTAGTTTTAGACATGTACACCTGTATAAGATCTTATCATATTGAAACATAGATTTTTATCATTTACTTGCTTTCTATCACTCCTAGGGTTTTTCACCTAGAAGGAGAAAGGTGGGCCGAAAATGCTTACGTTCTCATTAGAGGAAATGGAAAAAGGGGTGTTAAGTGTGTGTGTGTGTGGATGTATTTAAATGTTGAAAACCTAATGAAAATGTAGACTAAATAATGTAATTCTAATCTAATGTAAAAGTGTTGGAAACCACAATGTGTGTTCAAACTATTTGACTAGAAATGTAAACAAACTGTAACAAAAAGCAACCCAATTAGAGATATGTAACTAGAAGTTGGAAGAGGGTGGAATGAGGCTCTGAACACTTGTAGAAGACATAAAAAATGCTCATTGGGACTGATTCTCCATTATGGGTGAATGAGTCCTATTTTTGCCAGAAAGTGTTAGAACCAGTTTCAGAGAATTGGGTATCCAAATCTATAGAATTAATTTTTCAAGCCAAGAAATGGGACTAATTCTCCATCAATGGTGAATGAGTCCTCTTCTAGAAAAATAGAGAGTTCTGGACAGGATTCTATGGCTTATGATCTGCAATTCTATTTTTGAAGATTCCCCAGATCCAAATCTGCAAAACTCATCTTGTATACTCTCTCGAATCTTGAAATAGGGCTTGAGACACCTTGAATGAGTTTTATGGGATATGGAAATGTTTTCTCACCTTTCCATTTGATAAATATGCATACACAAACACATGCAAAGGGGGAAAAGTGTTGAGGGTTAGGATATAGGGGTTTTTCCTTTAGTAATCAAATCCTTGAAATAGAAATAGAAATGAAATGGAAAGAGAATGATGAATACACAACATGAAAATGTAAATACTCACCAAACCCTTGTTCAAGAAGTCTGAAGATATGTCAATGGATACTCCAAGATGTCTGATTTATTGCTTGACTTAATGATGTCAATGCTTGATTCTTGAGTGAATTTGATGAATGGGTGAATGCATGAGAGAATGGGGGTTGAAATGGATGTAAAAACACTTATTTATAAACACTTTTGCCTTATTTACCTATTCATACCTCATCACAAGCTGACATCAAGTGGTTTTGAATAAAAATCCGAAAGGAAATTTTAAAATTTTTTGAATTTGGAGACCAAGTGGGACTCATTTTCCACCCATGGTAAATGGGTCCCACCTAGGACCTGGAAAACAGTGCAGGAATTAAGTTAGCATTTAAAGTTGTTTATCAGGTTTACATTAAAAAATACACTTAATTAAAGCTTATGATGGCATAAAGGGGTCAAATAAGTCATAAGAAAAGGATAAATAGTGAAGTTATGCCTAGAAAAGCATGAAATCTTGTTACAAGACTTTACAACACTTCAAAATAGGACTTAATGATGAGAGTAAAAAGGTGATTTTTAGGTGAATTGTAAATAATAGAGTCTAGAAGAATGTAGAAATTTCTTACAACACTTCACAACACCTTCACAAGATGTCATTATTTGAATTTTAGTACCTAAATATGCATGTTCAAGCCATGTTACATCATAAAATTAGAGCAAAAGTATATCAAACACCATGAAACAAGACCTAAAAGGCCATGAAAATGACAAGGGCCATTTTTCTATGGTACACATATTAGTGAAAGAAACCTTTAGTGAATATCATCGCTCATGACGGTTTTGAAACTTAAGCTTAGGAATGAATTTGCGATGAGTGATAAAACATAGAAACATCAGACCATCGCTCATCGCTAATTCTCCTCATATAGTTTGCAAGCAATTAGTGATGAGAGGATTTACATAGTGACAATGTGTATGTGTATCACTAATGCAAAATTTAACATTTAAAACATATCTGATAATGATGCAAGGGGAATTCCATCATATTGCTCATCGTTGATCTTAAATTTATATTTTATGACCATCCACAATGAGCAATAAGAATATAAGGCTTGAGGACATCACTTATCTCTATTACAATGTTGAAGGCAAAATCCATTAGCAATAAACCATTCCTTTTATAATACACAAAACATTACCCATCCTTGATTGTTCCAAGAGCTCCAACAACCATTCACAATGAGCAAAAATAAAGAAATAAAACCATACTCGTTCACCAATTAGAACATACACTTAAAAAGTAATCAATGATGGGTGATAAAGATATGACAAACATCAAGAATTAAGTGAAAAATTTAAACATGTGCACTTAAGTTGTTCTAACGAGGGGACCCTCTGGGATGATGTGAGAGAAGGGGCTCAGATATTTCTAAGTCACGAAATGCAAAGGATGTAAAGGCCAAAAGGCCTTCTACTTAACCTTATATAAAAAATATAAGACTCAGACTTAGGCTTGAGGGTCCGGTTACCAGATGACAATGGATAACATAAGATGTTTTAAAGTGATCAGCAATGGGAAATAATGATCCAACAACCAAATAGAATGTTATAAGCATTTATAATGAATAAAACCACAAACCCTCAGATATCAGCCCTACATCCAAATGTGACAAGGGTTTGAGATGGAACAAAAAATATTTTGAGGGTTCAATTAGTGGCTCCTATTGGGTACTTCTGTTCCTCAATGAATAGAATGAGAATCCAAAAAATTAGGTGAAGCAGACTCAAAACAAAAACCAAAAACCAAAGACAAAGAAAGAGAACCAAAACCAAACAACATAGGTACAATATTTACATAAGACACAGGGCAAGACCAATCTTAAAATTGGTGCTTACCTTTGTCAAAAACCTTGTTTTCCACCATTTGTACCATGCCCAATCTAAAAACATTACCTTGAAGAGTCCACCAGCTCATCATATTACAACTATTTTTCTCAGCCATCATAGGTGTGTGCTTGAGCTTGCACTTATCTCTCTCATTTATGTCCCTCTGTGCATTGTAACCAGGTGTGAATTGGAATATATGATTAGTGTATTATTTTTCCTGATTCAACTTATTATTATTTTTCATAAAATGATCACTTAATTGGTTTGGAAAAGTGAAACATTCATAGTCCACTTGATTGATGTCAAATTTATTTGGATCAACACCAAACCCATTTTTTGTAATAAACAAGAAGCATTGATAAACAAGTTCATCTTCAAGTTGATATTCATATGTATTAGAACAATATAAATCAATCTTGTTTCCCCATGCTTCATTTTCTTGAAAATTCAATTTCTCATAATCCAAGGTAGTTTCATTGTCATGTAAAGCACAATCCTTCTTACACAGGGTATCACTCACATGATTCCATAGATTAAAAATAATTTTTGTTTTAGGACCCATTCCATAATTTGATTCTCCTTCCTAGTTATCATCTTTTAACTCAAAATAAAATGTTTCGAAAGATGGATCAATTAACTCAGAATTGGGATGATCAGAACTAGGGTTTTGAACTATGCTTTCAACTGATATGTCTATTGAGTCATGATGGCAATTTAAACATAGGTCATGTTCTTCTATGTAGATTGTTTCTTCTCCTTCCACAGTAGTACCTTGGTCAAGAAAAACCATGTCTATCTCTATATCAAGATCTACATATCCCGATTTTATTTTTTAGAAACATTTAGAAATCCAACCTTGTTGACTACCAGTACCCATCTTTTTCTTAAAATCAGATTCTAGAGTTTGAATATAGACACTCAATCAAATTATCAACACATTCTGATTCTGAAATAGGAACCATGTCTTCAAATTTAAAATCAATCAAATTATCAAGACATTTTGATTCTGAAATAGTCAAAGTATGTTGTGCACGAGTTGATCATTTGAAATATGTGTATCTATTGGTAAAGGTAGAGTTTCATGAGCATTAACACAGTCAAATTCCTGGAGCAATAAAGGTGCTTTCAAATTTTCCTCACTGAAATTTGTATTCCTTATGAGAGTAATTAAAATTTTCACATTCATTACCCTGATTACCAGCCTCAAATAATATACCAACAATATTTGCAAATATGACAATATCATCATTTGAACTATTATGCATACATTTATCCTTAGATACAATACCACTTATCCTTTGAATGGATTCTTGATCTTTGTTATTAAGAGTATCATTCCTTCCATTTTGAAACATGACTGTTTGCTCATAATCGTGCTTTGATTCCTCAACAATTCAGATTCAATCAATTATTTTATCAAAATTTTGAGGCTTTAAATCATTAGGAAAGGTACTAAGTCCTATCTCATATATGTCACAAAATAATTCAATGCAAAATACATCCTTAGGTCTCAACCTCTCAGGGATTTCTAACAAAGAATCTAGAAACCTTGCTAGAGTAATTTGTATGGTGATTCCTCTTTACTCTTTTTCATACTAGATAGTTTATGAATTATCAATTCTTGATCATTATTATTTGAACACTGCTGAAAGTTATCCTAACTTTTCACAAGATCCATGTGTTGTGACAATGAAAAAAATGAGACATCAATATTATCCTTATATTGATCATCCTTTTATTTCCTACTTATTTCATCTTTATAGTGTATAACAGGAGAACAAATACTTGCAGCCACATACCCTTTCGTCATTGAGTATTTAATGGTATTTTCTATGTCCATAGCAATATGATATGCTTGCTGCAATGTTGTAGGCTCTTTATCCCTCATCAAATAACTCATTTTATTTTTAAAAGCACCCAAATATGTAATTAAACATTCTATAGATCATTAGGTCTTAAATAGTCAGGAATATCATTTACTGCTCTCATGAATATGAGATTAAAAGAAGGGACCAACTCATCTCCCCCTTGTTGGATTTCCCTAAATCTTCTTCTTATCTCATTAGGACTAATCCTTTCACCAAACTGTTCTAGGAATGCTATCATAAAAGCATCCCATGAAGTTATAGAACATTCCGGTAAATATGAGTACCAATCTTGGGCATCCTCTTTTAATGACTAAGTAAATAAACTCATTACAACATCCTCATGATTTATTTTAAAATCTCCCATTACACTATGAATGCATTTAAATGCTTAGAAGCTGACTTAGATTTTTTCCCTGTAAACATTTCCTAATATAATTAGGAATCTTGTTAGGGAAATGTATGATATCTTTAAAGCTTAAAGACTTATATATCTCAATAGAGAACTTCCTTTTTGGGTATTCTAGGAGCTACATGACCAACATGTTTGTATTTGACATTTTAGTAGAGAAAATAGGGGAATGGTACATCTCTTTTGTATCTCTATTTATTCTTCAAATACTAACCCTATGATAAATGCACAACTCAAGTGTAGTTATGCTTTACAATATTTGAAAGGAATATTAAAAAAGTAAGCATACTTCTTACATTCCATTCATATTTTTTCAAAATTTAACTTAGATGTATGCAATATGACCATAAGCATTCCATTCCTTAGTGCTTTATCTCACTAAATTAGAAATAAATTATTTCTTCCATCTCTTAAATGGCTCTTACACACTATTATTTCTTCTTTCAAAGCAAAGGGGAAAATACCTGGATATATTTGCGAGAATCACACTTTATTAGTATCTTCAAATAGAATCGCTTTTTCCTTTGTAGATGATCAAACTTTGACCATATGAAGGTGCTTCCATTAGTTGATTCCACTTTGAGATTCTTCATCTTTCATCATCTGTTTTTCTTATTGGTACATATTTCTTCAGAGTCGCCACTCACTATCCATGAGAACTTTGTATTTGGAATCTTTGTAACTCTATCAGGAAAATTTGTTGGACTGCAAATATTTTCCCAAGTAGTTCCCCAACGGAGCCACCATTTCTATTGGTTATTTTTTTAAAACCAAACTTAATCTCAGTCCATACCTATGAATTTTCCAAAACTCAATTATCAGTAAGGTTGAGGATTGGCCAACACTTAAGTAAAGTAGTTAGTACCTTACTTCTTCTCTTCGGGCTTTGTGAGACCCAGGAGGGTAATCCTATTCATGCTCATAATATGTCAAATTAGGTCAAGATCATTACCTCACAGAGATGCACTCCTCAATAAACCCATTTCATCAAAGGCTTGGCAGACGTCGAGTGAATGTGCTATTCATTTCAGGGAATGTGTTTATATACTGACAGTTGGCGCAGTGTAATTTGGAGTATGTTATGTATTCATCTTCATCTTGAGTCTTGGGCCATATTCATTGCCAGCTCATTCAAAAGTAAGATAAATTAATAAAAAACCAGTGCCCTATCTGATGGAGAAAATGAAGTCACTACTTGCAATCAGTTAGTAATACAATTATGGTTAAACATTAGAAATTAATGGACTATTAGCATGCCACTTTGTAGCATCTAACTCATTGTGTTTTAAAATGTTGCTTCCTTACCAAATTCTATATCCCTTTCCCACAAACTAATGGCCTCATTTTAGCATTTAATCAACTCATTGAACTGAAGCATAACAAAATCTCATTCATTTAGTGAAAATGACAAAAGACAAATTAAATTATAATTAACAACTTCATTCATAATTTGGAAGAAAAATACACAGGAGAGAAACATTTTAGAACGAATATTCTCCATTAGTGATATTACTTTTTAACACTATATTTAAGATCTTCATATAGTATAACCTTCACCCTAGATTGGCTTATGAGATATTTACTAATGTATCTATTTACATTATATTTTCTCTAAGAGGATAGCATTCTCCTTGACCTATTCTAGACTCAAAAAATTTGAACTCTCTTAACTTCAGCCATGAAATCCCCTTTATAATCAGGGGAGCAACAAGCATCTAACTGAGTTGCAATTTGAATTTCATTTCATTTCATCTCAAAAAACTAATTTCAATTGATTCCTTGAAGAACTCCCCAGGTGATTTTTACGCAATCATTAGGCAATAGAGGAGGACAAAAAAAACACATGTGCAGGATGCCATTAGTTGTTGTCACCATGTTCATTTTGAACAAAAAGATTCCATATCATATCAGCTGTTGGACTTCCACATTAGCATGGAAGAACAAAAGACAAACCATGGACATATTAAAACAAATACGTCCTATGCAAAGACCATGGTGTGATAAAAAATAAAAAAAAGGAGGTGACCCTATTTAGAGTCATTGACATCTGAGAATTCCCAACTGCTCCTTTTCCTCGATGAAGTTGGAGGGACCATCACCACGTCATCATTAGAGCTCCCATATGGCATTAGAGAAACAAGGTACTAGCCATATCCTGAGTTAGTGTCACCTTCAACATTCGAAGGACTGTTAGAGAGCACAATAGGAGAATTATGTTTGCACAGGTAGGCCCTATGACTTTTATATTTTTTTCTAGCCCTCTTCACTGGCTGTGCCAGTTCCTTTCCTTTAAACATGACCATTTCTCCAGAAATGGTTCTATTTCTCAAGTTGTATGTACTCTACACAATTGATTTCTTCTTATGACCTCTATCCCTCATTTTACCCTTTGAAACCTCAGGAGAAGCCTAGGCTTCATGCTCAATTATATCCTCATGACACTCAAATACATTGAGTTGGCTAGACCTCCTAACATGCTGAATTGTCACACCCGTTTTCACCATCTCTAGAACAAGCAAAATTTAACAATTCAAGACAAAGCTATAGGGAGACAAACTTACAAGTCCAGACAATTGTAACCAACCCAACATAGAAATTCCTAACCAAACTAGAGATCCCAATTTAAAACCAACTTACTCAGGACAAGAACACTCAATATTCATCTCAAGAAAACAAAAAACCTCACTCCTCTTTACACTACGCCTTTCATTTACTCAAAACTGGAAAGATGGTGAAAATGAACAATGATCAACTTGCATTAAATAGATAATTGGAGCATGCAAAATTAATTATTCAAGAACTCCTCATGCGAGGGATTTGATAACTTAATAGCTCAACTTTGAATCTAGGTCGCTGATCTTAAAACAATTAAAACTTCATTTATGGTAACCAGGACCATCATTTTTTGACCATTAGCAACTTTTTCCTAGAAAACAACGATGCCATCTCAAACATTGCCACATTTTGATTTAATCTTTATTAAACATAAGAAATCTAACAAGTAACATGTATTGCCAACCTAATCTGTGCTCCTTCATTAATATCAGAAAAGTACATGAGACTAGTGTTTTTTAGAGAGAATACTTCCTTATATACTTCATCGCTCATCACTGATCTTTCCTAAAGATTGCTTAGGGTGTAATCAACGATGAAAGTATTGCCACGGTGAGGTTTAGTCCTTTGGATCATCATTTTTTAAAACTACATCAATAGTTCTCAAGTCATCTCGCTACTTTCTTTCTTGCTTTACACGTTTTCCTAAAGATCCTACCACATTGCCTTTCCAAACAATAGCCATTTCCTATCATAGATACATCTCATCCTTCATTGGAATCATCAGTGATGTAAACATCCCTGTGATGAAATATCATCTGTCAAATCTGTGGCCCATTCTTGATCACATTCATCCTTCCATCGCTCATCTCTGATCTAAACTTTGCACCTTGACTCCTATCACCACCAAGAGATGTAGTGAAGTAATCAAATTTAGAAAAGTACACTTGCATGAAAATCAATGGTACAAAATAAATTGCAAATAGTATCTTATCATATTAGCGAAAGAAACCTATCAGAGAATATCGCCACTCATCGTGGTTTTGAAACTTAAGCTCAGGAATGAATTTGCAATGAGTGATAAAACATAGAAACATTAGACCATCGCTCATCACTAATTCTCCTCATACAATTTGCAAGCAATCGGCGATGAGGATTTACATAGTGACAATGTGTATCGTGTATTGCTAATGCAGAATTTAACATTTAGAACATATCCACGATACGTGATGCAAGGGAATTCCATCATATTTCTCATCTCTGATCTTAAATTTATCATTTTATGACCATCCGCGATGAGCGATAAGAACATAAGGCCAAAGGACATCACTTATCACTATTACAATGCTAAAGGCTCAAAATCCATTAGTGATAAATGATTCCTTTATAATACATGAAACATCACTTATCATTGATTGTTCTAAGAACTCCAACAACCATTCGCCATGAGCAAAAACAAATAAATAACGATCATCGCTTGTTGCCAATTAGAACATATACTTAAAAAGTAAACAAAGATGGGTGATAAAGATATGTGGTCATTGGGACTTAAGTGAAAACTTTAAGCACGTGCACTTAAGTTGTTCTAATGAAGGGGGCCCTCTATGATGATGTGAGAGAAGGGGCTCAGATATTTCTAAGTCATAGAATGAAAAGGATGTAAAGGTCAAAAGGCCTTCTACTTAACCTTATATAAAAAAATATAAGACCCGTGCTTAGGCTTGAGGGACCGGTTACCATATGACAGTGAATGACATAAGATGTTTTAAAGTGACTGACAATGGGAAATAAGGAGTCAAGGACCAAATAGAACATTATAAGCATTTATAACAAATAAAACCCTAAACCCTCAAATATCAGCCCTACATCCAAATGTGACAAGGGTTTGAGATGGAACAAAAAAAATTTTGAGGGTTCCATCAGATATCATGATAGCTTAGTGAAATAACAATTTGAGACCTTGATTTTATAGGAAATCCATCCAACTTACCATTTATTAGATCCTATAAGTTGACATTAATGAAATTTGAATTCAAATCCTGGATTTCCCACTCAAAACCCTAAAAAGGGGCCAAATGGGACTCATATGCCACTTTTGGTGTATAGGTCCCATCTAGATGGGATTCATACACCCAAGGTGGCATATGGGTCCCACCATGCCTTTTTAGCTTGAGAAAATGTTGGGGAGTTAAGAAATTAAGTGTATTTGATGTCTATGTCAAGATTTTGGTTGAAATATGTCTCAATGCATAATCAAGGGCATTAGGGGCTTATAAATGATGATATAAAGGCCATAAATGCAATAGGGCCCAAAACTCAATGTGAAGGTGTAAATTAAGGAAAAATTAGGTTTATTTAGCTTAAAAGGACCCTAAATCCAATGTGAATGAGGCAAACACATTAAAACGCTAGATCAAGGAAACCTTAGGTCCATTTTAATGCTAATCATTCCAAAATTAAGTGCGAAAATGTAGACAGATGCATTTTTCATCATTACAACAACCTACCATTGCTATTACTATTGAAGATGTTTTTAGTTATATGTAAAGGTTCTTTATACTAAATTTGACACCCAAATTGTTAAAAGTACTTAGGTTGTAAAAATCATGAACATGGGGTATTTTTGTAGATCACCTTACAAGTCAAAGCTTTTCATTTCTATGGAAGTTGGTAGCTATTGATGAAGATGATAGTTGTTGCATAAAAGGTTTCTTACTACTAAAATTGTCTTTCTTAATGAAGCTATTGACTAATTGATAGTCATTTAGTTTTTCTACAAAAGTTAATAATGTGTTCTAAAGTTCATGAGGTTTCTATAAAATTTTAAAGGATGATAACAATGATGGGTATGTTGCGAAATTCATGAGTAGTGGTTGAAAAAAATAGGATGTGGCTTCCTTTGTCATGGTTGAATTTATGTTGTGAAAGTCATGAGTAGTGGTTGACAAAATTAGCATGTAGCTTCCTTTGCAATGGTTTAAGTATGTGTTTGTATGAATGGGAAGGGATGGGTTACAAGTATATGAATATAAAATCTTATCTCAATTTACATACCAAGTTTATTTTTGAATTTTGTTATCTTATTTATATAATGAAAATGAACCCTACCCATAATATAAATAAATAAATAAAAGTATAAAATATTATTCACTAATGTTAGAAACATGTCATACTTGTTAAATTAGACCTTTTAATAAAATGTTTTCTATTTAAAGCATTTCATGCCTATCAACAATAATAATATTCTTACCATGAGAATAAGTCTACTTGGACATCATATGGTATGTTGCCCAAATTGTTACTACAAACTTGTGGATACAATCATTATGCAGTGAATACAAATAATTATTCATTTTTATTTAAAAAGTTCTTTTGGATATAATGATTATATACTGACTACAAATAAATTTTATTCATTTTTATTAAAAATGATAGTAAATTTTCCTTCCTTATTCTTGACCACTTCCACCCAACCCCTATTAAACCTTTTTTTGGTTGTTTATGAAAACATTTTTACCTTTTTTACATTGTTATTTTACACTATTAATGAACATTTTTTTTTGGATACTTTGAAATTTATTTTTATCGATTTTTGTTTTATCTTGTTGTAGAAGTTCAAATTCAAATTAGTTTAAATGCTAAGAGCTCCTAGCATTTCTAAATAGTGTTTTGAAAATATTTAAAGTCATCTAGGATCTAAATGGACTGGAATGTTCTAGGATCTTTGGATTGGAAATATTGTTATAGCATACAAATTCAAATTGGGAATATTTTTATATCATGCAAATTCATATTGGGAATAATACTTGGTACTTCATCTGGAGTCCAAGAATATTGTTATATCATGCAAATCCAAATTATCTTTGAGAATATTGTTATATCATGCAAATTCAAATTATCTTTGGGAATACTATTATATCATGCTAAGAGATTTTATCATTTCTAAATAGAATTTTGTAAAGTGTCTAAGTATTGTCAAATAATTTTCTAAATATTATTTTGAAAAGATTCTAAGAATGATCAGCTTTTGAGGTCATAAATATTATTAAGAGACTTGAACAATTTCTTACTTTTAAGAGACTTGAGCAGTTTGATCAACAATTCTTGAGTTTTTTTCGTTTTGTAAGTTCTTTTGAAATCATTGACCCACATGCTGTAAGTTCTTTTGAAATCATTGACCCACATGCTACTATGAGCTTATTTCTAGGAAACTCAAACAATTTGACCTCTAATTCTTAAGGGTTTTGATTTTCAATTATTATTTTTTATTTTTTCCAAAATTACAAACTAATATTATCACATTTTGATTCATTCATTTAAAAAATGTAACCTAATATTGATACATTTCGATTGTGATTCATTCATTTCAAAAATGCAAAATGCAACCTAATCTTGATACATTACGATTTGTTCATTAATTGAATGAATCTTAAGCTTCCTTTGCTAAATTTGACTCACTAAAGTAACATCCCTTATCTCTTACTTAATGAAAGCATCTCCATCAAATCTATGATTGAGATTTTTTTTATCGACTAATCCTAAGAAAATTTATTAAAAAACAATCTTTAATTTGAACTTCAAGAGATTAAACTCTTCACTATCAAACCACCCTACAAGCCTTTGCCTTGAACTTCAATAGATTAAACTCTTCACTATCAAACCGCTCTACAAGCCTTCGCCTTGAACTTCAAGAGATTAAACTCTTCACTATCAAACCACTCTACAAACCTTCACCTCCTTCACTATCTAGTTTGCCAATAACATCTTTATTTTAAGTTTCAAGAGATTAAAACGTTCACCATCAAACTACTTTACAAGCCTTAACCTCCTATACTATCTAATGACATCTATTTGGTGTTCTACCTTTAAAATCGTATCTTATAAGAAACGATTGATCTTTGGCTTTGTACCTTCAAATTCTGATCTTTTAAAAATGATTGCTCTTTGGCTTTGTACTTTCAATATCTAATCGCTTTGTACCTTAAAAATCTGATCTTATAAAAATGATTGCTCTTTGGCTTTCTACCTTCAAAATCTAATATTATTAAATTGATTGCTCTTTACACCTTTAAAATCTTGTAAGAACGTTTGCTGATTAAATATGAGACCTAATACCAAAAAATAGACCTATAGCTCTAATTTCATTTAAAATAAAGTGTAGACCATTTTTAAAAAAAAAAAAACCACAAATAAACTTAAATTAAAATGTTCTGAAACTTTTCTTTTGCTTTTGTTTTTCATGATAAGAACTGTTTAAGATGAATTCAATGTTCTAAAATAAACCCTAGTAACTTACTCATTCCTTTTCATACATACATGTTTTATTCATCTAAATGCACCTTCACTTTAATTATAAGTTCCAGCATTTATCTTCTTTTAAATGAATTATAATTATTAGAATTCAGTGAAAATTCCTTTTAATAGCTTTCCAAAATACACTTAAATGTATCAAAGTATTATAATGCAGTAAAATAAAGATTTATTTTGGAGTGAATTTTAGTTTATCTTCTTTTTCTGTAGACTGTCTCCTAAGCTCCCATATTCCCAAAACTAACTTTGAGTCCCACAGAAACCCTGCCATGAATCCAAGTTTTTAGTCTCAGATCGTTTGGAACATCAAAATCTGCAGGAGTAAATATTGGAAGAAGGATTTGTTTACTAATGACTATAACATGGCAGTTAATGTTCCAGAAAGAGAAATATATAAATAAATCAAATCACATACATAAAAAAGAAATAGAACTCTCTATTGGCAACCTCGAAATTTAGAAACTCAAACATCCATATACACCATTATAGCATATCTATGCCAAATTATAAAACAGGCAAAATGTGGCATGTTTGCTCTGTAAATTAAAATCACTTTTCTTAATAATTCAAAATATTGCCTCCAGTGTCCCCGATTATCCACTTATAACGCAATCTCGCATATGATTGAAGTCTCATGCAACCTTTCGCAGTTTAATAATTGAAACAAAATGCAGTCATATATAGAGCATGAGAATCTCTTCACAATCTTCTTCCAAGCTGTTAGAAAAAAAGCAAAATGTCAGTCTGTTGATATTTCAATAACATAGTGTAATAGTTTTCACAATTTCGATACACCATTATTCTAGTTTGAGAATTTTCCACCAAAATTGGTAGTATGTGGACGATTTTTATCATTTCTCAGCTTAGATTTTACAATTTTGAAATTTTTTATCTTTATATAACCGTGTATATTGCACTTCAAGTTATTAGTGCACACTAAATATGAGAATATAATATATATTTTAAATTTATAAATATATATTATTTAAAAGAATATAATTTGTATTAAAAAATAAAATATTTATTAATCTCTAAAGTCATTTCTGAAGGGGTGAAGTGTAATGGTGTGAATGTGTGAAAAAAAATTCTTACCTTTAATTTTAAATTTGACAATCATTTACATATAAAATAATAATATTTAATATAAATCTAATATTTTTAAAATAACTTCAAATTGATATCTCTACAAATAATAATAAATAATATGAATATAATATTTCAAAATAACTCCAAATTGATATCTCAAAAATAATAATAAATAATATTAATATAATATTTTCAAAATAATTTCAAATTGATATCTCTAAAATGATAAATATTTTTAAGATATCTATAGGAATAAAAAATTATTGTGGTATTAGAAATGTTTTAAAACTTGAAGTATAAAATTATTTTAAAATTTTAAAATAGAAATATATCAAT
>VDFB02061250.1:16878-103050 GCA_007258455.2 Sequoia sempervirens | reverse complement strand
AATTGTTGACTAAAAATTTTCATGATGTGAATTGCTAACAGTGAATTTTCCTAGAACCATTTTTAAACATTATCTTTTGAAATTATTCTTTAGTCTAATCTTTACAAACTCTTAACTATTTTTATCTTGATTTTAATTCAAATCACTATACTCATTAATATATACATTATTCCAATAAGCGACCCTCATCAAGATCCAAGATCGCAGCAGTGTTTTTTTTTTTTTTATATATATATATATATAATCCTATCGATGCCCCACTATTGATGCTCACCGGACTTAGACACGGAAATATTATCGACTTATTTTGTTTTGGGGACAAAACCTCCCGGTCACTCTGCCTCTGCTGGTTCCCAATCCATAGAAAATCGATCGGAGGGTTCATACTAAACCATTAGTGACTACCATATTTGATAAAGCATCTCCACTATCTAATAATTGTACCTACCTCATTAAAAACAAATTAAAAAAAGTGCAGGTAGGTCCTCGACCAGAGCTCGACCATTTTCCCCAGGTAAGACGTGGCCAACAATTAACCAGGCATACAACATCATAAAAAAAGTATATACGAAATTTTGTGCGATTGAAAAGCATTTCTCGTATACAACAAACATAAAATCAACATAGAAACATTTGTGAACAAATTGATCAATTTAATAATAGCCGTTGTAATTACAGTATACTCTTCAACAGGAGACCCAATTCGGCAGGCCATGGCTCTGCTCAATTACAAAAATAACTTAGATGATCCAACGATGCCACTCGAGTTTTGATGAGAGCCGTATGCAACTCCTCGATTTTGCAGCTGACAGGACAAATTGCCTTTTCCAATTCTACCTCACATTTCTTCAACCTTTCTACCCTTTCATGCATTTCGGCTCGCTCCATTTTGGTCGTATCCTCTGCAAGAATGTCGTACAGCCTTCTCACTGAAACATCAGCCATATATAACTCGTATATATGAGAATCGGGCTGTGTTCTATTTCTGAGCTTTTTACAGAATCTGAAGACCTGGGAACAATATGATACAACTGGACTCTGTTCCGAACTGGGAAGCGTTTTCTTCACAGAGAGAGCCTTGAGAAATGCTTGAAGCACAAAACTCGTGCACTCATTTAAGGTCTGCATATCTTCGAATAAAGTAGCTGCAGATATTCTTAAGGATCCCAGCTTTTCTAATATCTCTGGCGATTTTGAACTGCATCTCTGTCCTATACTTTTGGCGTTAACCGCACCAATACATTTGGCTAACTTGCTCTTCGCTCCAACCCTGTTCAATTCTATTTTATCCATACAACGAACAGTTTGGTGCAGCAAATTCTGATAATGTTTGATGTCGCAAATACTTTCCCTCAACTGGTTGCAGGTATCCACATGACTGATCAAACCTTGGAGACATCTATCAACCCACTCACAATTGTCCAGCAACAAGCATTGCTGAGGATTATGCAAGATTTTCAGAAGCTCTGAATATGATGAGAGGAGGACGTCGACCGCAGCCATAAGCCATTGTGCTGAAGGATTATGTACAACAGAAGACAAGAGGGATTTGGCAGGGAGAAGTTGGCCATTCTCTTGTGGGCATGGGTGGACTCTGCCACAAGCTTTAGTCTTTGGCGGTGCCATCAAACTGAATGAATGCCAAGTATTCCTTGTGTTTGGCTTTGGGAGAATGGAAACTGGGTACAGAATAGCCATGGCACCTGGGATTATTTATAGCGAGCGGGTCATCAGACAAGCCAACCCCATCTTTCATATAAAATTCGTAGTTTAACATGGGCTCACTAAAAATTGCACATGAATTGTACCCAAACCAGTACCTTTCCTATGTTTTTTTAATTGCACGGTGTGAATATGTCTTCTGAGAGGACACCATTGACATCTTTCGAAATTTGTTTTTAAGATAAACAATTGGGTGGCAAGTAAATTTTGAAACAGACTACACGCAAGTCCAACAGAATCTGTCTTTGCATACAATACAATAATGTTGTGTGCTTGCGTTTTGAGCAATGCCTGAAAAACATGACAGCTTGCAATAGCTGTATACAGATTTGCCAAATCAAAGAAAAAATAAGCTCAATTTCGAACATCCAGTTTAAGAAATCATTATGAAGAAGACACCTATCACTGATCATTAACTAATTATCACACAATACCCCTAAGAGACTAGACGTACCAGGAAAGTCTTTGCATAGATAATAATAATTGTGAAATAATTTTGCACTTATATAATTGCCACGTATCCATAGATTCGTTGAATATCTAAATAGTCGAACAGCAACACGACTTTAGAGATATTCCTCGTTGCAGCCCACGTGTGGCAATCCAGGGTTGGTATTGATATTGTCTATTACAAATTGCATCCGCATTACGTACTTCCTCTATCTCTAGACTGATTAATACGCACTTAGCTTTTTAGAATGAACTCTCAAGCTTTAGCGTTCACCATATTTTCTCCATAAGAATTTTTACAAGTGTAGAGTTAAATATCATCAAATTTATTCCTTGATGGTTGATAGTCACATAAAAAACAAAACAATAAAAATAAAGAAATAATGCCAACTAGGAAAATAGTTTATATGAAGTAATTAATTGCAACAAAACTAACAAATGGTTTTTTTTTACTTTATTAGAATTAAAGTTTAGTATTTTTTAATATTTTTTTAATATTTCTTAGCTATACAAGGGAGAGATGGCTATGAGAAGCTTGGTGTACCTAATTGTCTTGTCTTTGTGATATCAACTTTTCCTTACCTTTAGGAGGATGCTTATAGCCTCTCTCTTAGTTAGGTCAATTTTGTGGCTTCAAGCTTAGATTTTTAAGCTAGGACTCTTGATTTTAGAGCTTTACAAGATGACATCATCGACTAAGAACCTTTGAAAGTTTGTTTTCAAGGTTTTATATAAGATTAAGAGTTTTTTTTAATCTTTCTAATATGATTTTATACATTCTTAAGTTTTGTTAGTACATGTAAAGTATTTCATGTTTTAGATTATTTGGTGGGAAAGTTTTCTCAAAATGTATGCTTTATAATTGTGGTGATAGTGCCTAGGTCCTTCATTGATGAAACATGGGTCAATGAGTTTGATTCGTAAAATTACACGGTTGAATCCTAATAATAATATCATAATTTGACATGTTGTGGAAAATACTTCATACTTATCAATTGATGACCTAAAGGGACTCTATAATGAATGGTTCATAAGGCACAACACTTGCTGAAGGTTTTGCAAATGGGATTGCAAGTTAAGTGGCTTAACCTTGGGGAAAACTCCATGGTTAAGCGCACTTGAGTTGGAGTAGTACTGAAATGGGTGACCTCCCGAGAAGGTCCAATGCTTCACCTCTGTGAGCATCACCTAGATGCAATAAGTGCTAAGTGGAACATTCATGAGAGATGGGTTCTTGTGAACCACTACTCATGAAACATGGGTCGATAAGTTTGACTTGTAAAATTACACAATTGAATCCTAATAATCATATTATAATTTAATATGTTGTGAAAAATACGTCCTACTTATCAGATAAATGTTATTAAAAAATCTTACAATATGTCTAAATTCTCAATCGAGAGAGAATCGATAGGAGGGTTCATACTAGATCATTAGTGAGTAGCCTATTTGCTAAAGCATCTCCCTATCTAACAATTGTACCAGTGCAGGTGGCCTACTCTCCCGACCACTTTTCGCCACGTAAGACGTGGCCAACAATTAACCAGGCATACAACATGATAAAAAAACATCTATACAAAATGTCGTGCGATTGCAAGGAATTTCTCTTTTACGTGTTGTGAAGAAACATATAATCAACCCAGGAAATCAACACACAAACATTTATAAAAAATTGATCAATTTTCTAATCGCCGTTGTAATTACAGTATACTCTTCAACAGGAAACCGAATCCAGCAGGCCATGGCTCTGCTCAATTACAAAAATAACTTAGATGATCCAACGATGCCACTCGACTTTTGATGAGAGCCGTATGTAACTCCTCAATTTTGCAGCTGACAGGACAAATTGCCTTTTCCAATTCTCCTTCCCATTTCTTCAACCTTTCTACCCTTTCATGCATTTCGGCCCGCTCGATTTTGGTCGTATCCTCTGCAAGTATGTCGTACAGCTTTCTCACTGAAACATCCGCCATATATAACTCGTATAGATGAGAAGGGGGCTGTGTTCTATTTCTGAGCTTTTTACAGAATCTGAAGGCCAGAGAACAATATGATACAACTGAACCCTGATTCGAACTGGGAAGCGTTTTCTTCACAGAGAGAGCCTTGTGGAATGCTTGAAGCACAAAACCTGTGCACTCATTCAAGGTCTGCATATCTTCAAATAAAGTAACTGCAGATATTCTTAAGGAGCCCAACTTTTCTAATATATCTGGCGATTGTGAACTGCATCTCTGTCCTATACTTTTGGCGTTAACGGCCCCAATACATTTGGCTAACTTTCTCCTCGCTCCATCCTTATTCAATTCTATTCCATCCACACAACGAACTGTTTGGTGCAGCAATGTCTGATAATTTTTAATGTCCCAAACACTTTCCCTCAATTGGTTGCAGCTATCCACATGATTGATTATGTCTTGGGGGCATCTATCAACCCACTCACAATTGTCCAGCAATAAGCATTGTTGAGGATTATGCATGATTTTCAGAAGCTCTGAATATGATGAGAGGAGGACATCGACCACAGCCACAAGCCATTGTGCTGAAGGATTATGTCCAACAGGAGGCAACAGAGATTTGGCCGGGAGAAGTTGGCCATTCTCTTGTGGGCAGGGGTGGACTCTGCCACAAGCTTTAGTCTTTGGCGGTGCCATCAAACTGGACGAATGCCAAGTATTCCTTGTGTTTGGCTTTGGGAGAGTCGAAACTGGCTACAGAATAGCCATGGCACCTGGGATTATTTATAGCGAGCAGATCATCAACCAATCCAACCACATCTTTCATATAGAATTCATTGTTTAATATGGGCTCACAAAAAATTGCACATGAATTGTACTCAAACCAGTACCTTTCATATGTTTTTTTTAATAGCACAGTGTGAACATGTCTTCTGATAGGACACCATTGACATCTTTCGTAATTTGTTTTCATTATAAACAATTGGGTGGCAAGTAAATCTTGAAACAAAGTACACGCAAGTCCAACAGAATCTGTCTTTGCAAACAATACAATAATGTTGTGTGCTTGCGTTTTGAGCAATGCCTGAGAAACATGCCAGCTTACATTCGCTGTATACAAATCTGCCAAATCAAATAAAAATAAGTTCAATTTCGAGTATCCAGTTTAAGAAATCATTATGAAGAAAACACCTATCCCTGATAATTAATTAGTTATCACTCAATACTCTTAAGAGACTAGACGTACCAGGAAAGTCTTTGTATAGATAATAATAATTGTGAAAATAATTTTGCACTTATAAATTTTCCATGTATCCATAGATTCGTTGAACATCTAAATTGTAGAACGGCAATATAACTTTAGTGGAGTTCCTGGTTGCAGCCCACCTGTGACAGTCCAAGGTTGGTATTCATATTGTCTATTACAAATTACATCCACATTATATAGGGGAGAGGATCTAGTAGTTGTGCACTTTAACTTCGTCCTTCTAATTATCCTATCTGGAAATTTCAAATCACTCCTAATTTTTTACAGCAGCTTACTTGGCAAGTTCCCTTTATAACTTTCGTTTCAGGGCCACATCATCAAATATGATGCCACATCAGCATGCTTTTTGTCAAGGTGTCCAAAAAGGCCCCAAAAAAAAGTGAGACCAATATGTGTGCATTCACATCATGGGTAGTTGAGCATTGATGTGGCATCACATGATTGATTGCTTTTTAGATCAAAGGAATACATTTTGTTTAATGATGGGTAGTCAAGTCACAACTATTGAGCATTATATAAACAACTACTATCACAACTATTGGACATTATATAAACTACTACTATCACAACTATTGAAACATGCTCAATTACTGGGTCTTCTATCTCTAGACTGATTGATACGCACTTAGGGTTTTTTTAGTATGAATAAGGACTATCAAGCCTTAGTCATTCACCATATTTTCTCCATAAGAATTGTTACTAGTAAAGTTAAATATCATCAAATTTATTCCTTGATGGTTGACAGTCATTGAACTTGATTATTGACAGTCATTGAAAAAAAAAAGACGTAATGCTAGCTAGGAAAATAGTTTATTAATTGCAACAAAATTAAGAATCGGTTTGTTTTTTATTTTATTAGAATTAAAATTTGGTATTTGTTAATAATTACTATTTTTATTTTATTAGAATATGGCTATGAGAAGTTTGGCTTTGGCATTTGTGTATCCTTTATCTTTCTACTATCACTTTTGTTTCTTTTAGCAAGATTTTTATAACATACGTTTAGATTATTTGGTTGGGATTGTTGGTTTTGGATCTTTAGAAGATGACATCATTGAGTAAGAAATTTTGGAAGTTTGTTTCAAAGGTATCCCATAAGATAAGAATTGTGTTAATCTTTCTAATATGATTTTATACATTCTTGAGTTTGATAGTACATGCAAATAGTTTGATTATTTCAATTTAGTAGGTTATTTTAAAGGAAGAGTTTTCTTAAAAAACATGTTTTGTACTTGCGTTGATGGAGCCTAGGTTCCTCATTGTGTTTGTTTAGATGTTGCTCAAAATCTATTCAAACTTTTTTTTCATTTTGTTATGGACAACCATGGAAATACAAACTTCATAATGGACCTTGGTATTTATGTACCTCTATGTCTTTCCCTTGTGGACATGGAATTTTATTGTCTATAACAACAAGATATTAAGTTCCTCATATGAATTTCTCATTCCTAAGGTTTTGTTTGAGTAATATTTTATTGCAATTCATCTATTATTTATTTAGGTAAAGATATTTTATTTTTAGTGGTGTGTATTCACTAATTGGTTAATAGTTGAAATTGGAGATTCAAAATTTGGCTAATAGTACAAGTTGTAAGGCAACCTAAATCACCGCATTTTTACAAAAATTTATTTTAGTCCTAGTTAAATTTCGAAAACAATATTTTATTAAACTTTTAAAGTAAAAAATTAACCACAATATTTGATACCTAATTACAACATATTTGCCTAAATTTTATAAGTTATAGTAGAAAATGAAACTAATTCACCAATAAATTATATAATCATTGGTTACTTTAGGCCATATCATCCATTTTTAATCACTTTCATTGATTTTATTTATAATCTAATAGCTAGGGTTGGATTCCATGGGTTAAAATATACCCATGAAGCTTGAAATTGTATTTGGGTCATTGAAGATTTATAATGTAATGGCTAGAGAAAAATTTTGTAGGCCAAAATTCACACGTAGAGCTTCAATGTTTATGACATATGATAGATAAGAAATATGATAAAAATAGCTTGGAAGACAAAGAACAAGGTCACATTGGGATTTGTGCCTTGAACATTTGGGTGTCATATTTCTTTTGGCCTTGCTAATGGTTTTTCAAAACTATTTGATAGTTTCTAGTTTGTTCATCTCTTATAAATTAGTGTTTGGAGTTAGAGGATGTAGTGGTTATTTTGCAAGTTATGTTTTTATCATTATGCTATCAAAATTCATAGGGATAAGCTAATGTATTATAACTATTTTTAAAATTAATACAAGCTTGAGTTTCTTTGCATATGGATTTTTTTTCCACGTGGGTTTCATTATGTAAACATTATTTCATGGTTTCCATTTTTTTCATGGTTGATTTATATTTCCATGTGATCTATCATTAGATGCACTAAAATTTAACATATCTTGTTATATTGTTTCACCCTATTTTTCAAAATAATTGAAACTTACACAAACTAGTATTAGTAGGTAAAGAATAATATATCATTATTTGTGGATCTTGCACTTATTCCTTGTTCTTTCTTAAAATATTATTTTGCAAGGATGCTGATATAAAGCTAACTTCATAATAAATTCAGAGTTGGTGTGTATGTACATCCCTTGTCCTAAAACATGGTTATCAAAAGAATCAAATTCATTAGAAATGTAGTGATTTATCCTTCTTATGAGTATTGAGATTATTGATGAGATAGGAAGATATGATTAGTTTCTTTGTTTGTATTATTTAGTTCGCGAGATATAATATTAAATAGGGTATATGATTACTTGGTATTAGAGAGAGAAACCAAAAACTAACACATATTATAAAAAGAAGATCTTAAAGTATCTCTTACAAATAAAATTTAGTAAATGGATTACTACTTAATTTCATGGAATTCAAAAGTCAATGAGAAGATGATGTCAATTTTATAGCTTCAATATCTTTATGATGAAGTGAGTACATGAAAAATCTTCTATTATTTTTATGCAATCATAGTTTTGTGTTACATCCATGTCAATATGTTATTTCTCAATCTTTACCTTAACATTGTACAGTTATGACAACATATACCGTTGATTATCTAGAATGTTATAGTCATTAGGTGTATTCATATTGATCAAAGATGTACATCTCTTTTTTTTCACAATTGTAAAGTATGAATATAAGATTGTAATTATAACTACAAATGCTAACAAAAATAATTTTTGCAAGATTTTATCGTATCATTAAATAAATTGAATTATTTACTTTGTTAAATTTATTTTTTAATTAAAAAATAGAAATCTTTGTACAATGACAAAATTTTATTTTGCATAACTATACAACTGACTAATGTCCTCATCTTATTAGCATCTCCTCAATTTAATTCTATATCTCTTGATATCAAAGCATAAAAAATATACTCATATTCAAAGAGGGTAACATAACAAAACACTTAATTTCTAGCACTCAAAAAATATAATATTCATTTGACAATACAATGTTTAATAGTATTGATTCCAATATTTTCAAAATATTTTAATAAAAGACGAGGTCATGTTGTCTATTTATTAGCCACTCTTAGACATCTTTCCAATTTTATAGTATGTACGGAGTAGGGCTGCTGGAAATCTTAAAACACAAGGGAAACAACGCCGATAGATGTGCTGCCACGTGCACGCAGTCGGGAGTAGCTAATAATGCCGAATCGAATCATATATACTTAGAACCAACTCAAATCAACGTGAGGATTTCAGAATAATTAAAAAAAAAAACAAATTTCAAGGAAAAGCTGCCAAATATGCATGGATTCATTGAATGGATTTCATTTAATTTAGCTAGATATTTAAATTCAATAATTAAATAATGGTCAAGATTGAAGAGAATAATGATGGCCTCTAATACATAAAGAATCTCAAAAACATCAAATAGTGAAGAAAAAATTAATAGGAGTAATCATTGTGTGATTTGATCCTAATAGGTCTAGGTGAACAAAGATTATTGGTACTAGCCTACATAAATTAAGTAGATTATAACTAGCAATCACACCTTCGTGTACAATAGGTACGCCGAAGACATGTCGAAGGTATAAGAGGGATAAATGTGGTATAGTAGTGAAAATTGTAAAATGTATTTTGAAAACTGTTACTAAATTGAATGCAAAATAATTCTATATAAAAGGAAATGGAGGAAATTGATTGAATATTTTTTTGGAAATAACATAGCTATGCAAATTCTTGTACAAATGGTTTGGCAACCCTGATAATTGGTGCCCTTGTACAAATGGATCGTATTTATAAAGGCTTTCAACTAAATTCCTTGAGAGGATAGTATTTTGTACATAAATTTCTTGTTTCCAACTGAAACTTTTGTGACATAATTTTGAGACAAAAAATTTACCTGCATATAAAAAGAGAATTCCAATTAGAAATGACCAAGGTTTAACACAAATGTAAAGGTAAGTTGATCTACAAAACTTAATAATGTGGCACAAATAGAGAATGAGTCTTTTCAGTTGAACAGATACAAAGCCCTAAATCTTGTTAACAAATACTTAGAAATAAGAAGTAACTACGAACGCATGAAATAAGTTGAAGTTTTTTTGCTAAATAAATTTGCAGTTTTGTATAGTTTGGATTCTTTTTTGTGGGACTTAAGATAGCAGTTCAAGAAAATAATGTGATGAAATTTTATGGAAGCTGCTATGCTTTGTACATTAGAGAGAAATGGAGAACAACAGTGTAATAAAGAGAAGGAAGAAGGATTTTCCATAGGGAACTCAAAATGGTAGGTGAGAATTCTAGTGAAGTCGATGCCAAATGCTCATATATCCATTATGTTGAAAGGGGAATTCAATTTCTTTGAGTCCGTAAGATGTCTACAAAAGCTCTCTGTTAACACTTGTATTGTTGTTTTTTTGCCTATGATAATTATACACCGCTTCTCCCTCTTTCGAGTTGTGGTTTGGCCTTGTCTCATAAGAATGGATCTTATTTATGAAGAATTTGAACTAAATTCCTTGAGTGGATAGTTTTTTGTAACTAAATTTTTATGAAGGCTTTGAACTAAATTCCTTTAGTGGATAGTTTTTTGTAACTAAATTTCTTGTTTTGAGCTGAAAGTTTTCTGGCATGAATAGTATTTTGTACATAATTTTTTTTTTTTCCAGCTAAAAGTTTTCTTGCATAATTCCTTGACAAAAAAATGTACTAGCATATAAAGGAAAGATTTCAATTAGATATGAGGAATTTTTAACACAAATTTAAAGATAAGTTCATCTAGAAAACTTAAATCATGTGGTACAAATACAATATGAATTTATCAGTTGAAGAAATACATAAAAGAAAAGACAATATAAGTCATATCCTAGCTAGCATGTTGTGTCATATCCTAGCTAGCATGTTGTATGGTTGCATGCTATGGAAATACAAATCTATTGCAAGGCATTCAAAGTTAAAAGAGTGACCAATTTGATCTGCTAAATTTTACATATTTTACTTAAAAATGAAATACAACTAACTAAAAAAAGAAGTAAATGGAATGCATTTCACTCATAGGAGCAAAATGTGTCTTTTGAGAATATGTGAAAAATAGATTAATTATAATTCCTTTCATCTTTTAATTGGTCATTGGATAAGTAGTAATATAAAAGGTTAAGTACAGAACATTAGAACTTATTCTTGGAAGTACATTTGATGTCTACAAAAATGCTATTCAGTTTTCTCAGTTTTCATCTATCAACCTATAAATGCTTAAAGCTAACATATTAGAAACAATGATTGGCAGTGTAATACAAAAAGCTAAAAATATATCCCAAATGGTTATTGAGGAGAAAATTCTGTATTTTTGCTAACAGTTGGAATTGTGCCACTTCTAGGAACTTTTAAAAATAAGTCATTAACATTAATGGTCAATTACTTCTTCAAAGTGCATCAGGAGAAAGTATATTTAGGTTATTCAGTAGTAAAGGTCAATTACTCTAATAAAGAGGGGTTGTAGTGATGTGGTCTGACATTCAAGTATATGCATATTATGAATTTCTAATGGCTATAACCATTTTTCTATTTGAAATTTTAGTGAAGAATAAGAAAGAATAACTAATGGATAAGACCACATCACCTTAGGGACATATTCTTAACCACATGCTATTTTTCTCAAGAGTGAATATTCTGTTAAACTTCAATACCAATTGTGAGATAAAGGTGGATTTGGTGGTTTTTTTTTCAAACTGTATCTCATTTTTTAGTTGGTAACCTAAGTATTTTCCTTTTCCATTCAACTTCCAGTGACAAATATTATCTCCAGAATGTGTTTGATTATATGAGACTTTGGGAGTTTGGATTCTAATCCGTATAAGAAATTGGGGATCTAAACTTGCAGATAGAGAAATTTAATTAAGTCTGTTGCACGGATAGGAAAGAAAATTTCCATTCCATAATAGAATGCAACATTGCAGATGATACACTTTCGATTGAAGAGAGTACAAAAGATTCATTTCATGTCTAGATTTTTCATGGATAGCTAAATAACTTAGCATCTTATTTCCCTTGTGAGAACTTTATGTGAAGCTTTAAACATTTATTTTGTAGCCACTGCAAGAAGATTTTAAGGTTTTTGAGCCCCCATTTGAGCTTCTACCATTCCGACCAGCTTCAAATACTAATGCACAATACTATATGAATCTAGGGTTTGCAAATTTAAAAGAAAGTATTTAGAAAACCATATAAACCCAAGGTTTGCGAAGTTTAATATGGACCAAAAAGAATAGAAAAGAGAACACAAAAAAATTGGACAAGAGAATGCAAGATTTGACTAAGGTTCCAATTCCCTGTTCCATTGATATGTGTGGTTGCAATGTCAAGAATTCATTCAATGGGGTTGAGGGGAAGGAATTTTGTAAGCATGCACAAAAAAAAAAATAGGTAAGGCTTAACATGGAGCCTGTTGCTCAATTGTATTTATATGTGTGGGTATTGTTACCTGATTTTCACCTGCGAGCTCAAACAGGCAGGGCAATCTATGTTTTAGGTGTTCATGAAGGCCAAATGGGGACATTGTTGTGCAGGATTAAATCATACACTCGATGATATTTCTCAAGGAATTCTGTTAGAAAGCATGCCTCAATCGGATTTGGCATAAAAATCCAAAGGAAGAAAGTCCCTGAGACCCTCCTATTGTCTTGTCGACTAGCAGTGTGGTTCTATTCATTGGAAATATATCGGTCGGCCAGACATTTTGATCGCCATGGGTTTTTATAACGTCTCACCGACTGAGAGAAGTATTTCTGACTGCGGGAGGTCTTTCCGAAAAGGGATTGTCATCGGGGAAAAGAACCCTTGTTCGCTATGAAGTCCTGTCGATCAATCGGAGTCTCACCGAAAGAATGGAACTCTCGGTGTAATGTTGAGCTCGGGGAGATGTCTCGGCAACGAACTGAGGTCTCGCTGAAAGGCTGTGAGTTTGGCGTGATGTCTTGCCGATGACCGGTGGTCTCGCCGACGGAGGATGCTTTCGCTATAACATCTTGCCGACCGCGGGGAGTCTCGCCGAAGCGAATGGTCTCAGGGAGATGTCTTCCCGAAAGGGTAAGGTCTCGACAAAGGGAGGTGTCATCGGTGTGATGTCTTGCCGACCTGGTGAGGTCTCGCTGAAACGGAATGCCTTCGGTGTAATGTGGGGGCTTCGTTGCAAGGTCTCACCCACTGATAAAGTCTCGCCGAAAGGTGGGGGCTTCGGTATAACGTCTCACCAACTGAGGGGATTCTTGTCGATAGCGATGAGCTTTCCAATGGAAAAGGATATCGTTATGACTCTTAGCGCCCGCTATAACCTCCTGCCGAATGTGATTGTCTCGGCGATAATTTTGGGATATCGATATAACTCTTGCAGCTCGATATGAAGTCTCGCCGACAGTCCTAGGCTATGTCGACCGTCCTGTGGAGTTTAATCGCATCAGGGAGACCGGCTAGTGTCTCACCGACATGCGATTCAGTCTGAATAGTTTTTGACTGCCTAGGAATCTTATGTAGCATGTGTTCGACCAATCAGAAGGAGCTACAAGCAAACCGTTGGTAGCTTGACCGGTGCCAAGAAGATCAACAAAGCATAAACGGCATTGATCTACTCTAAGATTGAAGGTGATCAATCAGCTCGGTGAACATGGTATGGGGATCTAACATGAAAATCGGATGCTATCTCTTAGGGGGGTCAATTTGCAGAAAGATCTTGAGCACAAGAAAGTCGAAGGAGTAGAAAGGCCACGAGTCTCAGTGACAGCTAGAATCTCTACTGGCAAAAGGTAGATCGATATTAATGGTAATGCTTCAGAACGTTCAAAGCGGCTCTGATGAAGTCTCAAGGTGGACACAGAGGCCAGAAATTAATGCGATTATTCCAAAAGATCTGGAAGCCATTCCTGGAGCAATCCTTCACCGACATGGATAGCAGGGATACACATTTAATGCAAAAGTAACTCGATTCAAAAGATCTAAGGGCGGATCTTTCTGGAGGCCGATATTTTGTAAATCCTAAAAATAGGGGCCAGCACATTCTTTTCATACATTCGATATATCTGGCACTTTTGCCTCTTTGTAAGGGAGTTCTTCTTATGCTTTTCAATAGTTTGTGACTTTGGTAGTCCTTTCTCAGATTAGCACACTTTTGTAACTCATTTAGAGCATAATATACAGAGTTTACCTTGGTCACTGTTGATGATTCAAAATTACCATCTTGTTCTTGCAAAGTGTTGAGTATTTCAGGTTAATGATTAAGTTATTTTGTGAATTTCTTCTATTCCCTTATAACTTTATCTTTTTCTTTTCATGCCTTCCTTTGCAAAAGTATCATTATACGAATCACAAACTGTGTTCACATAATCACACATGGATTCTAATCTGTGAAATATTTTCCTTTCTTCAAAACGTGTGTGAATCAAACCTGTTTGTGAAACATTAATGCAAAGCTTACAGAAATTTGATGTGTAATCTTATGTTCATTGTCAATTTTCAAGTGTTAATCAAAGTATTTCATTTCTCTTATCAGTTCGGTGTATCACCATAGGGTTTAGTTTTATTTTTATGCACTCCTTCTCCCTTTTCCTTACAAAGATCAGTAGGTAGGTGATAACACAAAGGAAGTCGGCCTTCTCCGGAGGTTCATTTCAACTCTAGGTGACCCACAGCCTTGAAATGATCCCATGTTTCTCTAGAAAGCTCAGTTTTTCATAACTTTGCATAGGGTGCATTTCTAGGATGATCAATCAGCTCGGTGAACATGGTATGGGGATCTAACATGAAAACTGAATGTTGTCTCTTAGGGGGGTAAATTTGCAGAAGGGTCTAGAACAAGAGAAGAACAGAAAGGAGGAGACCGCAAGGACAGTTGGAATCTCTACTGGCAAAAGGTAGATCAATATTAATGGTAATGCTTCAAAACGTTCAAAGCGGCTTTGATGAAGTCTCAAGGTGGAAATGAAGGCTAGAAGTTAATGCAATTGTTTCAAAAGATCAAGGAGGTCATTCCTGGAGTGACCCTTCACCGACATGGACAGCATGGATACACGTTTAATGCAGCATTAACTTCATTAAAAAGATCTAGGGGCGGATCTTTCTGGAGGCTGATATTTTTGTAAGCCCTAGGGCAGGGGCTGAGACTTTTGTATATATGGCATTTTTGCCTCTTTGTAAAAGGGGAGTTCTTCTTATGCTTTTCGAAAGTTTGTGACTTTGGCAGTCCTTTCTCATATTAGCACACTTTTGTAACTCATTTGGAGCATAATATACAAAGTTTACCTTGGTCATTGTTGATGATTCAAAATTACCATCTTGTTCTTGCAAAGTGTTGAGAATTTCAGGTTAATGATCAATTTATTTTGTGAATTTCTTCTATTCCCTTATAAATTTATCTTTTGTTTTCATGCCTTCCTTTGCAAAAGTATCATTATACGAATCACAAACTGTGTTCACATAATCACACATGGATTCTAATATGTGAAAATATTTTCCTTTCTTGAGAAAGTGTGTGAATCAAACCTGTTTGTGAAACATTATTGCATAGCTTACATAAATTTGATGTGTAATCTTATGTTCATTGTCAATTTTCAAGTGTAAATCAAAGTATTCAATTGCTCTTATTAGTTCGGTGTATCACCATAGGGTTTAGTTTTATTTTTATGCTCTCCTTCTCCCTTTTCCTTCAAAAAGAGATCAATAGCTTAGGTGATACCAAAGTAAGTTGGCCTTCTCTGGAGGTTCTTTTCCATTTTTAGGTGACCCACAACCTGGAAAAGTTCCCATGTTTCTCTAGAAAGCTTAGTTTTCGTAACTTTGCATAGGGTGCATTTCTAAGAGATAACAAGTATAATGTGAAGATCCTGCCTGTTATGTTGGGAGAAGGGGGCTTTGTATATATATATATATATATATATATATATATATATAGAACACCAGAAGTTGAGTCTTCACTAGCAATTTTCTTCCCATCTGTGTTTATATAAGGGGCTACAATGTGACCAATACAATCAACGACATAGGTTATTTTAAATTTTTATGTAAGATAACACTATTTGATGAACTTCCATTAGGAGCGCCCATTACTCTGTTGTATGAATATTGTAGGGATGCATATCCAATACTCTGGAAATTTTGTACCATACCAGAGAGATACAGTTGAACCTAGGCTTTATTCACCAGGATTTTGAAAGTCATGTCAACTCAAGGTAAGCATTTGTAACTATAAGGCTCGAGTTTCTGTTGCAATACAAAATGTTAGTAAATACCAATTGTTTGTTGCAAAACTACTTAATTATAGTCTTGTCCAAGCAACTGGGAACCCTTAGAAAAAGAGTTGACATTATTACACCCAGTAAATGTAAAAGCAAGGCATAACATGCAAAGCAATGAAAACAAAAGAAAAAGATAGTTAAATATATGCAACTTCCAACCTGGTTGTTGCATTTTGGGACATTGTCGTCTTGAAACATTTATCTTTCTACAATATTGCATTACATCCCCATCTTTCAATCAAAGCTCAGAACATAAATGCAACTACACCAAATGAATTGTTTGTGGTTAATAGGATTCACCCTTTGGATTATCCAATGGAACGCAAGGAATGTACCTACCAGCACATCACCTTGTCCCCAAATTTCTCCATTCATAGAGAAGAAGAAAAAACAATCTGATCACTTTGTTCATGCTCAAATGTTCTCTCACATATTCAAAATGACCATGACACTCAGAACAATTGCTCATATGCCTTAATTTATTGGTGCATAAATGGCTTGGAACTCATCCAAGTAAAATTTCAAGTGGAGATGGACTTATGAATTAGTGGGTTTCATGCAAATTAATTAGGCTATGACGATCAACATGCAGAAGCAGTCAATCCAACTATTCACTCCCATCAAAGAAACAAAATTAGGAAAAAAATTTAAATCAAAGAAGAAGAAATTTACAGCGATTGGTAGGAACTAACAGCTAAAAACTACTTTGGTGCTATAATTTCTTAGCAAGAACTAAGAAACCCAAATAAAAATTAAACAATTAGCACCATAAAATAGACAAAAATAAAATTTAAGCTATTAAAGTGCTAAAATAGACAAAAAGAAAAATATGGCGTCTTCTGGCTTATCTCTCCAACGACTAGTAGTACGTAATGGCTTCACAATTTCCATCTTAATTTTTTCCCTATATCTAGCAACACAACAAAAAAAAGTTCCTTTTCAAGTTGGTTCCCAACCCACATATCATACCTGCATGTCATGTGGCCTGAAACATTTTGCAATTGCATATCCAATCTTACAACATATCTTTGAGATATAGATGGGTAAGAGTTTTCTTCTATTGTTTGTTGCAAATAATGCCTTATATCATGTGGGGGGCACGGAAATTGCTGGTATCTCCTTCCTTATTTCACATGCCATTCAACCCCTACTTTCTTTCCTTTTCTCAATCACATTCTCCATTGCCTCTCTTCAAATACAAGATCAATTTTACTAACATAACTCACCATCACCCTACCAAATGATGCACACTTTGTTCAAATGCTCACAATTTCATCTTTAACCAACTGGATTTGTCTCCCGATTAGATTAACTTCAATAAAATCAATTCCTATCACTTAATCAACTATAAGTTGCAAGCACATAACAGCCATAAAACACTCAAGGATATGGGTAAGCAGGCTTTCTCAATAGCATCTCAATAGCATCTTTGTTTATATTTTCATTTCTGCTACATCAACTTAAATTACCAATCTGTTCCACAATCACCCAAATCACAAATTCTGACCCCCAACCCTATCTAGAAAATAATTTGAACTCAAATGACTTGCAAACAATACCAATACTAAGAAATAACTCTAATTATGCCATAGCCATAGCCAAGGTTTTATCACCAGAAAAGGTAATGCAAGTTGGGAGTGATCTACAAGCACTACAAGATATTTCAGAGTGGAAGATAAGAGTTTTGACAAAGACTGGTCCATTACCATCTCTATTAGAGAAGCCTTTTAGAGCTAGACACCATGGGATTAGGTTTCATTGAACACAGGAAAGCAATGAGATAAAATCAATGAAGCTAGAGCTGGTGATGAGTATGAGAAATGGGAAAGAAAGCAAGTGAAGGAAATACGAAGAGACCCATTTTATCAAGGGACGCATGTGGAAGACATCAGAATCACCTGGTAGAAACAAGGGAATAGTAAAGGAAAGTGTGCATGCAGATAATCCCAATGTTGGGTGGATAAGGTCGGCTCTGAAAAACCCTAGGTGTGTTAGGTGCAAGTAAATGTGCAGTTATTGCATAGTGTTGTACTCAAAGCTGCGGATCGAATGGTGAGGAAAGAGTAGATCGTTTTGCATGCCCTGTAATCAATTTGAGACCATTGATAGTGAAAAGAAGGTTGGGAAACCTCAGTGAGGGAACACCTTCCGTGTAACTAGTGAAGAAGATTTTGGAGAAGCGAAAAGAAATAGCAACGGGGAAAGCAGCAAAAAGGGGTGAAGACGGCCAAAAAAATGGCAGAAAATGATGAACAGTTGAGATTCATATTATCGTAGTCCATCCCCAAACCATCAATCTGCACCGTTCACCGTGAAAATGAGTTGGAAAAGCTCAGTGAGGGAATTCCTTCAGCGTAATTAATCATTTAATCATAAAATGAGTGTAATTTGAATTTATTTATTTTTCTTGTAAGAATAATTTTATCAATATTTTAATCATCTCATTTATATTAAAAAAGGGAAAAAAATTGCATTTGACAATTAAATTAAGTGATATTTAATAGCATCATTTTTGCATTCTTAAATTGTTTGTAACATAATACATATCAATTTATAAAATAAAATAAAAGGGAAGGTAAACAATGAAACTTTATCATCTAAGACAGGATCATTACTTACTTAAAAAGGTTGGATCTAGACAATCTATTGCTATAGATTAAGAAAATATTGTAAAATAATAGATCTACCATCATTTTGTACTAGAGGAAATTTCAAAATGAAAGAAAAGCATTAAATTTGGTGGAAATGGGCATAAATTTTATTGCATGACCATTTAAAATTGGTACATAAACCAAGGTTGTAGATAACATTAAAATTAAGACAAACTATTAGTCAAATGTCCTACAAGCTTTCACAAGAATAATAATAAAATTATGAAAAAATGTCCTAAAGGTAGGATTAAAGGATAAACTAATATAAATTTGTAGATAATCTCAAATTAATGGTAATATATAAAAAAGGGAAAGGCCTAACAAAAAAACATAAACCATACCAAAGGAAGATCATAATTTCACACATGCCAAACCAAAATTTTATTAACATGGTTTGTGCCCTACCTTCAATAGATAATGTAACAAATGACAATATAGATGATAGAAAAGAGAGCTCAAAAATTTGGTCTCCATGTCTATGAAGAGGTAACAATACTAATAGATGTTGTTGATTAAATATACACAGGTAATATGAAAACTATAGTTCAATATCTTATCATGTGTTACTTGATAGTCTCTAACTATTAAGATCAAGCACACTTGAAAACCCCATGGTATTAAGTTCACTAGACTCTAAAACCTTACCTAGGGATTTTCTATGAAATCTAGCTTTCCTAGGGATCTCTCTCTCTCTCTTTGAATTCACAATATGATTACAATAACTAATTACTACCTCTTATATAGACCATACTTATTTCATGGAGACTATCCAAGTTGACCTAACTTTATTAGAGGTCATGCTAACTTCACAAGTTGGTTATATATATCACAATTCATGCTATAGATTAAGGGTGTAGCATACCCCTCCCCTTAAATCCAAAATTTTCCTTAATGTTGATGATCCTTGGATTCTTCTACAAGATTTTTTTATCTTCCAATGTCACATCTTTTTTGGTTAGATTCTTCCACAGACTTTGTTATCTTGATCATTTACAACCTCCTAGTGTGTTTCTAAAAGGTTCCCTTAGGTTCAAAAATAACATTTTCCTCCTCCTTAATCCTTCATAACTCTATCTGGGTTGAAATTTTATATTGATGAACTTACTACTTAATACATAATTGTATGTCATTGTCTAATTATTCTTGATACTAGAGAATATTCTTCGTGGTGTTGAATATTTTCTTCCACTATTTTAACCTTTTTGGTGTTCCTTCAAAGAAGTGGTGGTACATGGTGGATGATACCCTAGTACTAGTTGAATGGCATGACCCCGATTTATTTTGGGAGGTAAACCTTTTGGCCTATGAATCCCAAAAGTACTTAGTGGGCCTATCTATAAATTCTTGTGAAATTGGAGATGTATGAATATTTTATTCTTCTCCCTCTTCTTATTCTCCTCCTCCTCATCCTTTGTCTTCCACTTCTTGTATATCCACCCTTGGTATGAAGTTCCTGGATCTAACTATAGAATCATTTGGGTGATGTTTCTACTTTAGATCAAATTTAAACCCATAAGATTCATGTTCCTTAAAATAAAATTTTACATCCAAATTATTGTGTGGTGAATTTTCCCTTTGGAATTTTGTATAACTCTTGAGAGAGCCTAATTGTTTGAACATTATGTATTGATATCTTCTTTATTAGAAATAATTTTCATCTATTCCACTACCACTAATAATATTTTCTCCTTAACTTTGGTGTTTTCTTCCTTTTAGTAGCTTCAATGTATATGGGATCCATCTCCTCTAATATTAGAATATCTTAGATTCTTTCTTGTAGTGATTGAATTTCTTCCCTTGTCTCTTGTTGTAGCTCCTATCATGGTGCTAAAAGTATAAATTCATAATAACTTACTCAAAAAGAATAAAAATAAACAACATTTTTTTGTTATAAACAACAATGTTTTGTTATAAACAATTTTTTTTTTGTTATAAACAATATTTGTTTTGTTATAAACATCATTTGTTTTTTTATAAACAACATAAATGTTTTGCTTTAAACAGCATTGTTTTGTTATAAAACAACATTTTTTTGCTTTAAACAGTATCATTTTGTTATAAACAACATTATTTTGCTACAACAACATATCAGTATGTGGAAACTGTTGAAATAGACTTGTTCTCGGTTCTTTACTTCTTGTATTTCTAACAAATGATATGTCAATCTATAACATTATATTGAATGGAAGCAATCTAATATAATGTTTTTTATTTCAAAATGTATACACAAATAAATAACTTAAGTTGGCACGTATATGTGTATGCACATAGACCTTCATCTACATACATACACATACTTGTGACATACCTTCTTTTGTTACTTATTAAATTCATTCTTAAATGAATGACGATTTACATTGAATGTAATCATGTGTCATGTGTATGAAATGAATGGATAATGTGATCATTTCTATTTGAATCATTTCTTTGATTTTATTTAAGTTGAGGAAATAAGTAGACTAAATTACTTTTCCATAGATATGTCTTTCAAGAATATTCTCTTGTTTGAATAGAACAACAACACCTAAGTAGACTAGAGCACCTCAGGGTAGATGTTACTAGAGGGTAGATATTTGCTATGGAAGAACTGTGTTGTTGAAAGTTACCTTCCAGGACGGGTGTCGAAATGTAGTTCAGAGAGTATAGGTTTTTTCTTTATCCAAAACCTATTGTTTGTTGTTACAACTTAATTTTTATGCTTGGCCAAGCAATTAGCCCATTATGTATGTATAGACTTTGTGATAACACTCTCTATCATTCCTAGCATAGATCTTGCATTTTTCTAATCATAGATAGAGATGCATGTTGATGTATGGGCACGCACCAAATTCCACCTTGTAGATTGTTCTCTTGCTAAACTTTCTATGCAGGGTTGGGTATTCTTCAAGTTGGAAGATTTTTGGGGAAGCATAAGCTTCGTGGTTGGGCGGTAAAGTGCTTCAACCATGTTCCCGTCCACTAGTGGAGGCGAGCGTCAAGAGAAAACCTTGGATGTTTTCATGATTATCATGGTCTATGATGTAACCTTGATGTAAAATTTGTATATTGTATTGACTTTGTGGCCCTATGAGCCAAGTCAACTTGGATATTGTAATTGACATTGAAATTAAATATATATATATATATATATATATATATATATATATATATATATATATTTGACTCATGTTAATTAGACATGTGTTGCTACATGATTGAAAATAGTTGCTTAGTTATGTCTTTTTAAAATTAAATATTCATAATGTCATTTACAATAATATAATTAAGTAGTAAATAGAATGGGTTATTACATTTGGTATCAAAGCTTAGGGTTCAACTCTAGGCCTTTTGAGTCGACAATAGCCATGACTAGGGGATAGTTGACCCTTGACCAAATTGAGTTATCTTGAGGATTGACCAAACCTAGATTGAATGCAGGTATGGGAAGGTCTAAGTCAGGAAGAAAGAAAGGGAAGACCATTAGGACCTCAAACAAGAAAGTCATATTGGAAGAAAACACCAAGACTGGGGTTCAACCTGAGATTCCTGATGATGAGACTCTAGCTCAAGCCCTCACTCAATTTAAGCTGGAGAAACACAAGAAGATTAAGGAATCAAAGCGAACACCTAAGATTAAGAAGCTTTCTACAATCATAGATTGGTCTCTAGGGCGTGGACCAAATGTACTCTTATTAACTAAGGAGGAAAAGGAGGGCCTGTGCGCTCAACCCTCCTCTTCTAAAAAAATTGATGTAAATTCTAACGAGGATTCAGAGGAGTTTCCTCTCTCTGAGAACAAGAAAACTGACTAATGTAACAAGAAGCTTTTGTAAATAAGGTTCTGTTGACCCACACTTAATATAAATAAAGCAAGATGTTATTTTTGGTTTGTTCAAATGAAGAACTCCAAAATATGTTTATTGTGCATGAATGTGTATGTCTTCAATGAATGAGGGATATATGCATGTGTATGTAATGTTATGTGGAATAAGGCGTTTACTCGTAGAACCCAGTGTTAAGTTACAATAGACATGAAATGTGATGCAGGTTGAGTTTGAGTGAGCATGCTGACCACCAGGAAAGAGATGGGTGGTATTAGGTTAGATAATGGACCAAACAAGAGGCTGGAACAGATTCTAGAGCTTCAAAACAAGCAAGAGGCCCGCATGGATCACATAGAACATAAGGTTTTAGTGGAATGCGAGGACCAGGTTCACAGGAATGCATAATTCAATCAAGGGGATGGTGGTCAAAGAGAAGGCTCTTAACGTAGAATTGAGGAAGAACATGGAAAAGACCTCAAAAGAGTAGCACCGCCTAAGTTTGATGGTAAGGCTATCGTAGCAGAAGCTTAGGCATGGATCATTGAGATGGAGAAATACTTTGGACTTCGTGACCTATCCGACTAGACTAAAGCGGCATGAGCTACTTATTAACTTTGAAGAGAAGCAACTACTTGGTGGGACAATGAAAAGTCAGTTTGGAACCTTTAGCTTGTTGATATTACTGTTGGCAATTCGGATTGCACCCTTAGTCAAGCTGAGCTTGGCTATCCTATTACAACATGGAAATCCTCTCTGATTTTTGGGTAAATCAATGAGTGAGAGAGACTCTCCAAAGTGAGATAGTTCCCTCTAGTAAACCATCTAATCTAAAGACTTTCATGGGAAAAGGGGAGGAAGAAAACTGAAAAGTAAATCCTACAGCCTAAGATAATTAACTAGAAATTCAGCGGTCTTGACAACTTAAATACTCACAACAATCTCTTCTAAAACTTGATTCTTGCAATCCCACCCTGAAACTACCTAATTCATTAGTATTTTGCACAAAGGCTCACCAATGGAACACAAGATGCAACCTGAATTAGAATAGACTCCTGAAACAAATTCACAAAACCAAGACATAAATAGGATTTAGATCTTGAATCACAGTCAACATCAATTGATATTGTAAACTTAAAATGAGAAAGTGGGAAGGAGAAGCCTGTTGTTTTATTGAGATGAAGGAGTACAAGATCAAAATATGATTCAAAGGAGTTTACAAGTCTCTCTTCAATGAGTATGGGAGAAAGAAACATAATTTTGAACCCTGAGAAATTAAAATTTCTCAAACTTATATCCATCAAGTGACATCAATGGTGAAAATAGAAAAATCAACATCATCTGCATCTTAGAATGGTAACTTTTTCCATTTTTGAGCTCAAGGAAAAATCCTGAAAAATAGTGCCATAACCTACTCCAAACTGCATCAAAAAGATGGAAACTTTCCATCTCCAAAGGGTCCATCCAAAAATCCTGAAAATCAGGTGCAAACAACTCAAGAACTAAAAATAGAAAGTCCAATTTGTCATCTCTTTTCCAAATCCGCCCAAGAACTCCAACTCAAAATAGAAACTTCCAATGAGGACTCAAGTACTACTTTAGATAACAATTAATTAAGCAATTCATAAGAATATTGCTTAATTAACGTTTTACAATTTGCAATTTCAAAAATAGAAAGCTCCGTTACATTCCCCTTTTATGCCAACTTGACTTTAGTTTGAACTTAAATATTCTAATTTTGCAATTCTAAGTAAAAATTCATACTTTGAAAAATCAAAATATTAAAGACAAGACCCTTATCCATTTGATTTTTCTATAAAAATCATAAAAACTAATTCAGGCACATATTATGTTTACTCCACAGTCAAAGAGGAAAACCTAGGGTGCTCAAAACTTAGAAAAAATCATGAGACCTAAGGTTATTAACTTGATATCTATGCATGGACGAAATATTTCTAAGGCACAAGGTAGACTTACCCTAGAATGAAAGGGTCAAAGCATATATTATTTTCTCTAAAAATCAAAAAAAAAAGAGGCTAGGCTCGACCTAGCATGACCACTCATAAGGCTTTAATATGGCACTTGATTTTGAAAAGAATGTGATTAAAATCACATTCAAATTAAGCACATGGGGAAAACCTAACACCAAAACTGACCCTATCTCACATTTTGAACATCATTTTTCACTTGGCAACTTGGGAAAATAGGGTTCTGCACTTGGCCGCCATGGAGAACTAGGGTTCAAGATGGAAACTCCACCATTCGAGTTGGTTTCATGTTGATTCTTAATGCGTCTTTCTATGCATTCAATGGTGAGTCTTTTGTTTGCATTTTAATGAAATTTTTCCTTCATTTGATAGAGGAAAATGGGCCTTTAGGCCGCGGACATGACTGGTTTTTTATGTATTTTGTGTGTTCCTTTCCTTGTGTTGCTTCTCTACTTGTTTGGCCACCATGAAAATGCTATGTACAAGCTTTTTTGAGGAAATTTGGTCGCGGGCTTGGACTAGTTTCTCCACCTACAACCATGGTAAGCTCTCTTTCTCTATTTTAAAATACATTTTCCTCTTAAATAAAAGATTGACTTGAGCTTCTTGAGTGAACAAGTATAGAATAATTTTTTTCTAAGAATGGCCATTGTTTTGGCTTCAGGTTCACCATATATATCTCTTTGTTTTTATAAATAATAATCTTCTTTTGGGCTAGACCCATGGTGTAGAAATGTATGGAACTTGTAAATAAGTTAACTCAAGAGAAAACTATGCATTTTCTTTTGCTTTTAAGGGCTTGCAGACCCTTCATGGTCGCAACTATGACCATATCATACTCCATTTTTTTGAAAGGCTCCATTATTGAACACACTCAAAGCCTTGTTAACTTTTCATTTCGAGCTTCTAAGATGAAAAACACAAGTGAGTTTAGTGTTTTGTGAAGAGAAACCTCCTCTCAGGCCATGGCCATGAGAGCATTGACTAGGGTTTCGATGCATTTTCATTTCCCATATATTCCACTAAATATACATAAGCAATATTTTGTTCATTTTCTGGGCTTGCAAACCCATCATGGCTGAAACCATTAACTTCAATAACTTCATTTTATAGAGCTCCATTGTTGGCCTGAGCTCAAACCATGGTTGTTTTCTTTTTGCATTTGCATTTAGAGCTCAATACCCTAAATTGGCATCACCATTTGTGAGAGAAATTTTCTCTCAGGCCGCGGCCATGAGAGTTCAGTTGAGTCCATTTCACATTCATTTATGAGCTCAAAATGCCTTTATCAGTGCATTTTGAAGCTTCCTAATGTGAACCAATGTGGATTCTCTCTTGAAAGTTCAAAACTGGGCATTTTTGCACTTGTCTCCATTATGAAACCCTATTCACTATAGCATAAGCTCACTATTCTGAAAGCAAAATGACTTCAACTTTTCAAGCTCAAACACCTATTGTTGTAGCTTTATTTTCTTGTTCCCATAATGCAGATTTCACTTAACTGAGAGATCATTCCTAATGGAACAAACTATCTTCTTTGCATTGTTTGTATCTCACCAACATGATGCACACACTATTAGCAATTACTTGCTTTTCATTCTTGCTTGAAGTGCATAGATACAATGAAGCTCAATCTTAATTTGATGCTTTCAATTACTTATCAACAAACATGCTTTCTCTTCCATGCAATTTCAATTTTTTGTTTAGCATGATTCACAATGTCACTTGCACACAGAAAAACTTTATTTGCTTTCAAATGCACTATAAATTGATGCTTTCATTTCACTTACTTACTTACTTTTAAGGCTACACTCAGCCATCATGGTGCACCTATAGATTACTTTGATGCTTGTTGTCACTTATTTTATGCACTTGAACATTCAAAAAAGTATCTCAAGCTTTCACTTTTTCACTGTCCCATGTGGCACTGCAATGAAATGGATTTTGTAGCATCAATTGTTTTGAAACCAACCTTTAGTTTCTTGTATTCTATTGACATCAAAGATGTTGTTTCACATTTCTTTCAGCTTAAACACTTAGTGTATTGCGTTTTCATTTCAACAATGCTTCTTTTCCTTCACTTATCTACTTTCATGCTTTACTTGCTGCCATTTGTCACTCTTTTTCTTGATGGATACAACCTTTGCTTTGTACTCTTCATGCATTTTTATCTCTCTCAAACAGCAAATGTTGATATGAAATTTTGATTTATGCATGGAATATTTTGAAATACAACACCATGATGAAGGTGTTATGAAACTTCTCAAGTTGCTTCAGTTGCTATTATTGATTTGCAAACAAGGCATTATGTATACCTATTCACTATCTTATTCCATAATGATGCATTTAATGATGATTCACTTGATCAATTGATCATCTATGATCTTCAATTCATTGCACTTTCAGACTTGATTCTCCTAGATGATCACTTGCTTGAGTTCTTATGACACTTGATGTACTCCTTCATATGCATATCTCTCTTGAGCAATATTGAATTGTTTCTTTTCTCAACCCCTCTATGGAATATTGAGGGGCAGCACACCGAGCTCAACTCTTGTGGGAGCCCGTTTTACACCACATGCTATAAAATCTTCAAAACAGATCAGCAACATGGATTTTCCTATACCTGCACAAGAAACAAACAGTCTTAGATTAAAACAATAAATTCAAAGGTTTCTTATGATATTTTCTCCTTGGTATTCTCTTGCACTCCTCTTGTATTTTCTCAATTGATTCAATGCACCATAAAAAGTATTCTACATTACTGTTGATGGATCATGTAGGAGGATTCATAACCCAAGCTCTAACAAACATTTTCATCCACTTGCAGGTTCACTTGGGGAGTGGAGGCAAAGAAGAAGGCACAACATTGAAGACCACTCGAAGTCAAACTCAAGCAATGACGACTATGTTCCCTCTTATTTGTAAGAGTTGTTGATGAACTCGAGCACCCAGGATCACCTACAAAACCGAGATAAGCCTTCCACTCGAGAGTAGCATGGGGATGAAATGTTGGAATATAGTGCAATAATTGAATATGATATTATCACACAAAATGATACAATATGTCTTATCTCTCCCTTGAATTGACTGATTTGATATGAACTCATCTAAACTAGATAGGAGGGAGAGGTGAGTGTTGATTATATAGGCATAATGTGGGCATATAATTCCAAGAGGGGTAATAACTCCCAAATAACCAAATTAGGTGGGAGTTATGCCTATTTGGAAAATGCCAAACATGTGGCATAACCTACTTAGAAAGAGACAATAGAGTGGTTTTGTGAGGTGGCATATAAGGCCAAAAGAGGGTGTGAAACTCAACCACCCAAGTGTGGGTGAGAGTGACACATGTAATTGATGGATTACGCCATGTGTCCTCACATGAACCACATCTCCTATAATCTAAGGTATGCTTAATAATGTGTAGGAAAAATAATATTAAAAAACCTACACTAACACCCCCCCTTAAGCATAGCTTAGGTGAGTGAAAAGATGAAACAATGCAAAGATGGGTCCCAGCTATGAGGCCATGTAAGGTACCCATGTACAATGATGAAACCTCTCAAAATATGAGAAAGAGAAAACTTGTAGGACAAAACTCTCCCCCAAGAGAGAAGAAGAGAGACCATGCAATCCCCCAATGTACAATCTCCTGCATTGTTAGTGAATGATTGACATATGAAGTTGAAGATGATCCAAGATTGCCGAACCATATTCCTCCCCTTAGGAAGAAAGAAAACCAAGGATGTATGCAGGATATCTTCCCATTCTTGAAAGGAATATGAAGGAAGAATGATGAAAATGTACGATGTCTTTGAACTTTGCTCTGATGTCCCCATGTCAATGTTGAAAGCTATCACCATCAAATCAGGTGTTCAAGGCCACACTATAGAAGATGACAATCTAAAACCTAGTGGAGATGGAAGTAGAACAAAATTCGAAGACAAAGATATCTCCTCTGAAGACAAAGGTGTCTTCTCCAAATGTTACTCAATAGTGGCCACAATCATGTCAAACTATGAAGAATGATCGTGTGGGTAAAGAACAAGAGGTTCAAAAGGTTCCCCCTCAACATCTGAAGAAGACAAAGCAACTTCATCAAAGAGAAGATGTATGCGCTCAATTGTGTCCTCCAAGTCTGCAAGATAGAATTCACAAAACAAACCTGTAATGTCTATCAAGTACTCATCCCAAGTAGTTGTGTCTAGAAGACAATAAATGTCCTGTTGCATTGAATCACTAGAAGCCATGGGTTTAGCAATACCAGTATCATCAGAAGCAACAAGTGATGTAGGAGATGAAGTCTCAGCACATGCCTCTTGAACCCCAATTGAAATAATATCAAGATTCACTTGACCATACTAAATCTCCTCAATAATGTTCACACTAGATGCCTGAGTGTGTACACCAACCGAAGGAACATCAGAGGAAAAATGTGAGAAGGTGTATACTCGAGATTGATGATTTTCCTCCCCAACTGCAACAATATATCTACTATGCAAATCCTGAATAATCACAGAATTTGGTGTGAACTCAACACTCTTTCCTTCCCCACCATGTGTGATTTGATAGATAGAAAGGATATTTTTTGACAACGAAGGAACACAAAGAACATCGTTGAATGATCCTTCGTCTATGTCAATCGATCCTTTCCCACAAACACTCACATGTGTGTTGTTAGCCATCAGGATGTTTGGTGAAGAACAAGTTTCAAATGAAGAGAACATACTCTATGATGAAGCCATGTGATGTGAAGCTCCGGAATCAAGGATCCATCTCCCTGACTCAGAATCTACAACTGCAACAAGTGCTTTCCCCTTTTGTTTCTTTAAATTTGGTTTAGAAGAAGATGATGAATCCTTTGACATAATTGAAGGCAAATTGATTTTATTCTTTGCTAGAAGATTCTTCAACTCATCAATTTGTTTTAAATAACATTGATGTTCATCATGCCCAGGTTTCTTGCAATATAAACATGTGGGCTTCTCCTTCTTAGATGATTCCCCTTTTGAGGAAGAAGATTCTAATTCTTTTTGTGGCTTCTTCTTTTTCTTCTTTTTTTTATTAGAATTCCCTGATTCTTTCTATACCTTAGGCTCACTAGCCATCAAAGCTTGTGACTTGGAAACCTTGATTAGACCCATTTGAATCAGCTTTGCTTCCTCTTGGATTAGAAGATCTGCAAATGCATCAAATGTAGGCACAACATATGCAGTTCCCATAGAAATCCTACTAGTGTGAAAGCCAAAAACAAACATGGAATACTTAGGATCAAGCTTGGATCACACATTTAGAATCAACTGTAAATCCTCCTTAGTAATCTTGCAATCCTTTAGGTATGATCTTAGTTGCTTAATCTTGGAGATATAGTATGGGATGTGGTCAAAACTTTTTGGATCAAGATTCGTCAAATCATTATCAATCTGATAACCCCTAATCTTATCAATTTTACCATACAAATTTTCAAGAGTCTCCCAAGCCTCCTTAGGTGTCTTGCATGATTCAAGATGAAATTGTAAATCAAAAGAGACTAGTGAACAAATGTAACCAAGATTTTTCTCATGATTGATCTCCCACAAAACTTTTGCACCAGCATCAGTAGGTTGAGGAATAGATTCTTTTACATAGCCTATGCAACCTTTTCCCATTAGATAATTCCATATTGATTGTTTTCATATTGCATAATTATATGGAGTTAGGAGTTCGATGTTATGTTTCCCCATTTTAAGAATGCACAACAAATAAATGAAAGCAATAAAAACACCACAAGATCACCCCCCCAAATTCACTCAATCAATGATCCCCCCCAAAAAAAATATGGTGGCATTTTATAATTAGTGTGTTTACAATTATGGAATTGTTTCTAGAGTTCTACAATGTCCAAAATTGGACCCAAATACTGAAAGTACAAAATATCTCAAAATCAAAACCTCAAAATAGCAACAATATGTAGTGCTCGGAAAAATATCAACTTTCAAAAAAAGAATTGCCTCGATCTGAAGTCGTATGTGAAAGTTACAGCCGTTTGAAGTTCCAAAAATGAGAACTGTCTTTCAAATCTGCTCAGAAAACTAATTTTCTGGAAAATCCGAATCACTTGAGAAAAAATGGATTACACCACTGTGAAGCCTACGAAATTCTACCCCAAATCAAAAAAGAATGTGCTGAAAAAGACCTTCGTATGGCTGAGTTATGGACCTTTGAAAATCACCTTCAAAAATTAAATGCTCAACGGAGAGGGAGGCAAAAATTTCAATTCCACCTTGTTGATGTAATGTTGACATCACCTCCAACTTTAGTTGAAAGCCTCCAAATTTAGTGAACCCGCCAAAGATAGAAGCTCTGCTAAAATAGTCACCTCCAACTAAATTTAGAAATATTGCTAAATTTAGTGAAACCGCTAAAATCACTGCTAAATGTAGCGGACCTACTAAATGAGCCTGACACGCAGGCCGAGGTGCCGGTACAGGTTGCTGGAGGAGTATGGCTGGGGTTTTGAAAACTTTATTTTTGAAAAAAATTTAAAAAAATTAAGCTTAAAAAGCTTTTTAAAAAAATTAAGGGGGGCTTAAAGCCACACCCTACCCCATATAAAGGGGTACGTAGCAACTCAAAAGCGCTATGCGCACTTAGTACAATGCTTTATGATTTTTAATAATTTTTTTTCTTTTCATTTTTTTTTTTCATTTTTTTTGGAAAATAATTTTTTGATATAGAAATTTTTTCAAAAAATTTACAAATATTTAATAATATATATTTTTGAATAAAAATAATAATTTTACCAGGGAATCTTCTTGATATGCATGCAAGGGGGTCTCCGAGCAAAAACATTTTGCCCCAAATTAAACTTTGTCCAAATTGGACAAATTATATATGAAAATGGGGGTTTTTGGGCCTTTTGGACTCAATGTCATAGTCCATTTTGGCTCAAAATGCTCCTAACAAATGTTCAATTCTGAATTCCTCTCAAATTGAGAAGGGGCTTGCAGATCTGACGCTTTGATACCATGTAAGAGTTGTTGATGAACTTGAGCACCCAGGATCACCTGCAAAACCTAGATAAGCCTTCCACACAAGAGCAGCATGAGGATAAAATGTTGGAATATAGTGCAATAATTGAATATGATATTATCACACAAAATGATACAATATGTCTCAGCTCTCCATTAAACTAACTGAGTTGATATGAACTCATCTGAACTAGATAGGAGGGAGAGGTGAGTGTTGATTATATAGGCATAATGTGGGCATATAATTCCAAGAGGGGTAATAAATCCCAAATAACCAAATTAGGTGTGAGTTATGCCTACTTGGAAAATGCCAAACATGTGGCATAACCTACTCAAAAAGAGACAATAGAGTGGTTTTGTGAGGTGGCATATAAGGCCAAAAGAGGGTGTGAAACTCAACCACCCAAGTGTGGGTGAGAGTGACACATGTAATTGATGGATTACGCCATGTGTCCTCACATGAACCACATCTCCTATAATCTAAGGTATGCTTAACAATGTGTAAGAAAAATAATATTAAAAAACCTACACTAACATTATGTGTTATTTTCTATTTTATCATCAGTAGCGTAGTGCACTCTTTATGGATCATTGTTTCAGCTACTCCCACGGCTTGTGTGGGACACTTGGTTTCTCTTTTGGTCCCAATGAATACAAAACAAAAATTTTGTAATTCTTGTTCAATTTTTTACTTCTCTTTGCAACAAATGTATGAAAAATTGTGTAATGAACAATTGAATACAGAATGAAGTACTTTATTTTACACTTCATGTAATATTAAATGCTACAAATGATGAATGGAAAACTGAAACAAATTGCTCTCTTTTAAACTCAAAACATGCAATGGTTTAAACAACTGTAGAAATAACTAAAACTTTTCAACTTAAAATTAATTTGAAATAACCAACTCTGTCAATTTGAGTTGTGGTGAAAAATTGATAACAATTAGTTGGGAACTCTTCCTCCAATATTTTAGGAAGAGATGGTTACCATAGATCTTTTTCCATAAGAAGATTATAGAATTCTAAATCCTAATTCAAGGGAGCATGGTTGTGACCCAATATTGCAAAAAGTTCACCAACCTACTAAAGTATGTGCCCCAATATCAAGGAAATGAATTTTTGCATATCCAAAAGTTCATATTGGGACTTAGACCCCACATTGGAGAAGAAGTAGACATGCATGATCCTCTCACCATGAACGAATTCTTCCTAAAGGCCACTAAACAGGAGTAGAAATTGTAGCAGTTATCCAATTACTGCAATAATGCAAATCCTAAGTCACAGTTTGGGAATAAGAAGTTTCATAAAGGAGACAAGAACCATCAAATTTGTAATCTCAAGAGGGGAAGTGAGTTGCAGGAGAAAGGTGAAGGTGGTAATGGTTGAAAGAGCAAGAAGGAAAATAATAATAAAGGAAAAGACAACCAAAATCAGAAGGGATATAGGGAGGACAATCCAAGAGGTTGCAAAGGGCCTCGTAATTGGTGCTATACTTGTGGAGGTGATCATTATACCTCAAATTTTCCACAACGGTTGAAGTCGCAAAGGGAAGGAAACTATTAGCAATCTCAACATCACCAAATCCATGTTGCAGTATATAATAAGCAGGTGAAGTATCAATCCTCACCAATACAGATGATGAGTAAGCTCTATGGCCAAACTATCTCTATTTTAATTGATATCAAAGCTATTGAATGTTTCATAGATCCTAGAGTAATATACAAGATACCTATTAGGCTTGGATACATGGAAAACTCATGGACAATTCAGTATGGAAATCGAGCTGAGGGGAGGGTAGATACCTGTCTCTTTTGCAGTATGTTAGAGCTTCGAACCTTCCAAACCCAAGTCAACTTGTATGTGGCACCCTTAGGCTCATACGATGTAATTCTAGGAATAAATTGTTTAACCGAGCATAAGTCAATAGTGAACTGTGAGGATAAGGTAGTTAGTTGTCTGGATGATTATGGAAACCCAGTCAAGATTTGTGGGATGCAAAGACCCTTAGAGCTTAGACAAATCTATCCTATGCAGCTCAAAAAGGCTCGTTGAAAGTGATGTGTTATTTATGTTTTACATATCAATAACCCTAACAACAAGGAACCGTATCTAGATGACTACCCTATTCTCAATTAGTTCTGAGATGTATTCCTTGATGAACTTGTGGAGTTACCTTCGAAACAGGAATTTGACTTCTCTATTGACCTTGTGCCAGGAGCTAAGCCTCAATCAAAAGTACCTTATCGAATGACCACCACCGAACTCTATGAGTTGAAGACCCAGTTAATGGAATTGTTGAACAAGGGGCTCATAAGACCCAGTGTGTCTCCTTGGGGAGCACCAGTTATCTTTTTAAAAAAGAAGCATGGAACCTTGCATTTGTGTATAGACTATCGTACGTTGAACAAGGCAACCATCAAGAATTGATATCCACTCCTGAGGACCAACGAGTTTTTTGACTAGATGAAGGGAGTGACAATGTTAGATCCAAAATCAATCTCAAATCAGGATATCATCAGTTGAGAATAAAGGAAGAAGATATTCAAAAGAAAGCCTTTCAAAATCGGTATGGATATTATGAGTTCACTGTGGTACCTTTTGGTTTGACCAATGCACCTGCAACTTTCATGAACCTCATGAATAGTGTGTTAGAAATTATTTGGATGACTTTGTTTTGATTTTCATTGATGACATCCTAGCTTACTCAAAATCTGTTGAAGATCATGATAGGCACTTGAGGATTGTTTTATAGCGACTGAGAGAAAAGAAACTCTTTGGAAATCTATCCAAGTGCTCATTTTATCAAGATAGGGTGCACTATCTAGGCCATATTATTTCAATTAAGGGAGTCTCTATAGACTATGGAATGGTCGATGCCTTAAAATGTGTCAAAATTTCATAGCTTCATGGACCTCGCAAGATACTATAGAAATTTTGTGCAAGGGTTCTCCCATATTGCATCTCCAATCACATCACTCCAAAGAAAGTGAATGTGGTTTGAATGGACCCAGAAGTGTGAACATGTGTTCCAACTCCTGAAGGAGAGGCTCACGATAGCCTAAGTGTTGACCATCCCTGATCCTAATGGAAAATTCACTATAATAATAGATGATTCAAATGAGGATTGGGAGCAGTACTAATGCGGGATGGACAAGTGTTAGCATATGAATTAAGGAAACTTAAATATCATGAGGTGAATTTTGTGCCACATGATTTAGAGTTTGTCGTAATAGTTCATGCTCTGTAGATGTGGAGGCATTATCTCCTAGGATATCCATTTGAGCTCAAGACAGACCATTTGGGATTGAGATACATTTTTACTCAACCAAACCTTAATGCAGGACAAAGAAGGTGGTTGGAATTCCTTAGTGATTATGACTTTGGAAATGAGTATATAAAAGGAAAAGAGAATAGATTGGTTGATGCTCTTAGTAGACGATGACATATGATAGCCATGATCTCAACAAGATCTAATCTGAGACAATAGGTGATACAACATTTTCCAGGGGATGAGCACTATGAAAGAGTGAAGAGCGCCCTAGCATAGAATCCATTAGATCATTGGTTTGATGGATATGAGATCGTAATAGAACGCTCCTTTCCAAATTTTCTTAGGAAAAGACTTGATAATTTTGTTTGAAAAAATTTGGCTTGAATATTATAATGTTTTTGCTTGGAACAATATAATATGATGATCGAAATAGACATATATGCTTAAATTTTGATTAAATAGACATTGTCTGATGATGTATCTTTCAAGCGGGGAAAGATGTCATAACCCAATTTTTGTTACATTTAAAGTATAGTATGATAAATTAAAATATTTAGGAAATTCAATATGTTCAATGAAAATTTTGATATTTTTGAAAATCTTGAAAGAAGTTGACTGTCATTGACTATGTGATCTATTGAACTATCTTATACTTTATCATGATTAAACGTTACCGATGAACTATGTAAGTGAAAGTGTGTGAAATTCCAAGATAATAGGTTGAAGGACGAGAACACAGTTGAAGTAGGATTGTTTAGCCAAATCTGATGGTAAGCACCTTATTCATGACACCCCAGAGTATCCAAGATGATCACAAAATTGAAAACTTTATACTTTTGGCCTAAACTAAGGAAGTTGGTTCTAGAAGAGGTTCATAATGCACCTTATTCAAGACACCTCAGAGTATCCAAGATGATCGCAAAATTGAAAACTTTGTACTTGAACCGTAGATTTTTGGTACTAGGAATACTAGGTCTCTTTTTCTCGTTTAGGGTCTTTCACCTAATGAAAAGAGATAGATCCCACACCCTAAATCTAGGTGGTTCACTCGAATAAAGGATTGTATGATTTGTATATGACTAATGAGATAATATAAGTGCAATTATGCTAATAAATTGATTGATTATGAATGCAAAACGTAAGAAACATGTGATTTTTGAAAATACATTGTGTAATGCAAAAACACCTAAAAATGAATGCAAAACTAAACAAAAATGAACAAGACTAAAAGTATGCACCTAGAATGTTGAAGGAGACTAGAAATGACATTTTAAATTCTATTGATGCTGGTTTGTAGGCCTGGTGGGACTCATTCGCCATTCTGGGCGAATCAGTTCCAATTCTTCAAAACTAAGCCAAAACCCATTTCTGACAAAAGGGTATCTAAAAATGCATAAAACATAAAACTGACCTAGAAGTGGGACTCATTCACCACCCATGGAAAATAAGTCCACTTTTGAATTTATGAATTTTCAAAAGTGAAATTTGGAGCTTCTGATTTGCACTTTGAGTTCCTATAGGTGTCTGCTTCTGAAACTTTGATTTATGGGTCTAAAAATGAGTTTTTGTCGATGTTTTGACTTGTTGAATGAAGAGAAGACTTTATCAATCTTGCAGCTTGATCTTCAATGATTTCCAAGATTCCAAGAGTCCTAAGTCTGCAAACACACAAGATAAGAGAGAGAAAAGTTGGATGTTAGGGCATGGGGGTTTGCCTTGGTCAAACCCCTTTTAGGTAACTAAACCAAAATGATGAAATAATGGAATGAAACATGCAATTATGGAGTTGATTACCTTGACATGATGTTTGATCTTGAAATTCTACAAAAAACATGAAGGATCTGCTCTTGAAGGTCTGAAAATTGATCTTGAATGGCTTGTAGTGTTAAAACCCTAAGTTGCTTGGCTTGAGATGGAAGATTGTTGGATGAATGATGAAGAATGGATGTGTGTGAGATAGGAGATGTAAAATGAGAAGAATAACACTTATTTATACACTCTTGTTCCTTAGTATCCCATTGATACCTCATCACAGGCCGACACCTTGAGTGATTCTGAATAAAACCCGAAAGAAAATTTGAAATATTTTGAATTTGGAGCCAAGGGGGACTCATTTTCCACCCATGGTGAATGGGTCCCACCTAGGACTTGAAAATGGGTGTCAGGAATTAAGTCACATTTAATGTTGTTTGTCAAGTTTGCATTCAAAAATACACTTAATTAAAGCTTATAAGGGCATAAAGGGGTCAAATAAAGCATAAGAAAGGTGTAAATAGTGAAATTATGCCTAGAAAAGCATGAAATCTTGTTACAAGACTTTACAACACTTTAAAATAGGACTTGATAATGAATGAAAAGAAATATTTAAATGAATTATAATAAGAAGAGTCTAGAAAAGTGTAGAAATGTGTTACAACACTTCACAACACCTTCACAAGACATTGTTAAATGCATATTATTTAATTTACAAAGGTCCAAGACTTAGTGTAGATGCATAAAATTCCTCACAACACTTGAATCAAGGCCTCATTAAGTTTATTTTATCATGAATTAATCCCATGTCAAGCAAAGGGTACTTTTTTCTATGGAACATTTAGCCCCCACTTTAGTGAGAGGATGAACTTGCTTCAAACTCACACTAAAGTAGACATTCAAGAGAGATTTGAGCGTACAGATGCAAATGACAAAGAATGAAAAAGATAAAAGGAGGTTGTGCAAGCCCCGAGGATCCAAGATCCTAAGTCAAACCATCAAGATACCAAATCACGCAATGGCAAGAAAGAGAAAGATGAAAAAGGTGGATCAAGCTTCGATCGTTTGTCCAGCTAGTTGTGGATTAGATCTAGGCTTGTTTATTTCAGAAATAAAATGCATACTCACTCTCAGGTGACAGAACTCTTGGTTGTCCATTGGGTGAGAAGTCCACAACATACTCACTCTGAGGCCACAAAAATTTTGATTGTCCACAAGGTGATAAATCCCAAAGATGAGAAACATATGCTAGTTGGTATGTACTCAAACACATAGGTGGTTATGGGGAAATTCATGCCTCAGAATGGGCTTCCCGCTCAACCATACCAAAGTTATACCTCCTGATAACTTTAATAAGGCGTCACAAAGGAAAATGGTTTTCAAGCTCTATGAGGTAAACAAAACTTTGTATGCTTGACACTCATAGACATTGTTAATGCAAAATAGTGTAAGGATTGTTCAAAGGGATTTTGCTTAATTCATGCAAGGTCTCATCTTAGGGAACATCATGCTTAATGTTTCCAAGAGAGGATAAGTCAAAAGAAGTATCACGCTCTTGGAGGGAATCAAGCCCAATGACTCCACCAAGAAAAGGACACATCACAAGAAGAAAGAAATTGCACAATGAAATGTGAGTGGTGATATATGCCCCCACTTTAAAGTGGTTGCGAGAACCCATATTGTGAGAAATTACTTTAAAGTAGAAGAAGAGGAACATGAGAGCTTACTCGAAAATCCCTATGCCAATTCATATGTTTCCAATAAGTTGTGTCATGAAAAATAGAAGAATGTCACATGCAAGCCAAGTTAAGGCACATCGTCCACGTCCCAAGCTTGCTCTTATTTGTTCATGAAAGTTTAACTACTAGCCAAAAGAGGCAACTACAAGTGACATACGAGGACAAGGCTACTAAACCCCTTGCCCCACTGAGTGTAGGACAAAGGTGGCCAAAATGATTGATGAAATGTAGGCAAGAGTTAAAATCGGTTTCAATGAGAGGAATTAGGTGCCCCCACAGAGGGAAGCATACCAAACTCCTAAAAATGTTGGATTTTACAACTCAAAGCTTTACATTCATTAGTGGAATGACCATGAACTCTATGATATGCACAAAATGAAGTCTTGTAAGAGCATTTATTTTGAATTCTGGGAGGGAGGGTGATCAAGCGATCTTAGAGGAGTCTCGATAAGATACCCTCTTGATCAATGGTAGAAGGTGGTCTTGTGGTTTGCAACAAAGGCTCATATTGCTTAGTAGTATATGTCATACTTACACAACTTTCTCTAGATTGCAAGATTTTTTTCTCACTCTTATAGGAGGGAAAATCTATCATATTCAAATCATGAGCATTTTAAGAGATGGCATTGACATTAAGCGAAGTTGTATTTGTTTGTTTTATGTTTGATAAAGGATGATGTTCAAGACCACTAGTTGTTAAGGATGATTTAGGAGTGTGTTGTGTGAGATTATTGATGTAGAGTGAAGGTTTGTTGATCTCGGACAAAAGACAATAACCAAGACCATGAGTCGTTTGTTGTGTGTTAAGCTCTATAGGGTTGTGGATACCTTGTTCTCGAGCACCACATCCTTTTCCACTATATCCAAGTTGTTTCATGACTTCATAACCTTTTCCATAAAGAATTTCCATTGTTGTGGAATCGGGTGGTTGTTCATTGTTGTGTTTGTCAAAGGGTGTTATGTATGTTGTATTTTCTTGCATAGATGGTTGAGAAGGTTGTGTGGAATTTTGAGTTGTCATAATGGTTGGTTGTTCTTGTTTCTCATCTATCTTTTGTGTAATTATGTATTCACCCATACATGATGGTGTGAATAAAAAGGATCCCCAATCATCACCAAATAATTTAAATGGTGATTCCTCATTGTTGTGTTCAATTTCAAGAGGATCTATGTTGGATGTTGGAATTAATGTTTTCAAAGGACTTGTAGCTCATTTTTCAAGGTGCAAGCAACTTTCAAGTTCGGGGTCTATTTCAAGTTGATAAATGTGATTGTTATAGACATATTTCATTATACAGTGAAGGGTTGAAGGCACTGCATTCATCTCATGAATCCATGGTCTACCTAAAAGAATATTATACGAAAGATCATAAGGCATGACATGAATAGGAGTTTGCAAAGTAACTACCCCAACTATAATAGGAAAAGTAATTACACTGAATGGTTGCTTTGTTGTATTATCAAATCCTTGAAAAGATACGGAATCAGGTATTATTTGTGACTTTTCAACATGCAATCTATCAAGGAGATTCACACTACACACATTAAGGGCAGAACCATTATCAATAAGGGTTTGCTTTATCCCTATCTGATTGTATTGAGCAATGATCATGAAAGCGTCACTTTGTTTGTGCAACTCTAAAGGAGGGAGCTCATGTTGATGGAAAGTAATGTCAAGAGTAGTTTCAGTCGTTTTATGAATTAAAGTTGCCACATCATTCAGAGTTGTACCAGGAGAAACTGTAATTTATTTTAAGGTTGTTTGAAGAATAGTGTGATAATTTGGTGAGTTTTGAAGTAAATCCCAAAGCAAAATCTTTGCAAGAGTATTCTTTAATTGTTTGACAAGGTCATACTCTTTTGTGTGTGGGATGTAACGAGGAGCACTAGGCAGATTGGATAAAGGTAAGGAGGGTGGGGTTGGTTGCGACAGTTGTGGATTATTTCGAGTGTTATATGTATGAGCAATGGTATTATAACTCTGCTATTATGATACATTATTCTTAGGTGGGTAAAGGACAAATTTAGGTTCGTTTTGAGGTGGAGGTTTATGTGAAGGGGGTAGAGAGTAAAGTCTGGTTTAGGTGAAAGTTTATGTGATGGTGGGTAAAGGATGAGTTGAGGTTGAATAATGTTAACTTCCCTTAACAAGTGAGAGTTCATATCATTATGGTGTTTCTTGTCTTGCATTATGATATCCTTCTTAGGAGGAGAGTTTTGAAGAGAATGACAAACCAAATTTTCTTGGCATTCTAAGGTTGGCTCTCCTAGAAGGACTTCATCACAAGTATGAGGATGATCAATGATTGAATTGTTTTGCTCAATAAGGTTTTTCTTAGGTGAAAGGGGATAACTAAGATTCTCATGACTCTCATTGGTTATGTTTTCTAACATCAAAGCATCTTCCTTACAACTAGAGGAGATACTAGGAGAAGAACAAGTATGATTATCATGAGTATTTACAACGTCATGCCTTTGTTCTTGAATGTCTTCCAAAATAGGATAGATAGGGGAAGGATCATAAAGCGGGTTGTTGTAGACCAACACATCTTCATCATTTATAATCTTATTTTCCTCAAAATTATCCTCACAATGGAAATTAGGTAAGTTGTTTTTTAAGAATGTGTCTATGATTTCATTCTCTTGTGTTAAAATATCTTCCCAAAGGGGATGAGGAGAAGGACAAACAAGATACTCATGATTCTCAACAATTGTGTCTTCTTTCACCAAGATACCTTCGTCACTAAAAGGAGAGGTATTGGGAGAAGAAAAAATATGATCATCATGGTTATCTATGTTTTTATGCTCTTCTATCACATCATCCATACAAATAGGAGAGATAGGAGGGGGTGTGAGTTTAGGGTTAAGATTGTCATTTTCACTCTCTTGCACTAAGAGACTTTCATAACTAGGGAATGCATTGAATGAAGGATTAACATGTTTATGAACTAAATTTTTCTTTGCAAATTTAGAGAAGATTGAAACTAACATTTTGAAAGAACAATCTATGCTAGCTCAAAATGCAATGTAAAAGGCTGAAATGAAATACAATTTTTAGACATGATAATTGACTGATTATGATATGTAACAATATGAGAATGCAATTGTGAAATTTAAACCATGCATGAAATGAGCTAATGTAAGCTAAATCTAATGAAATCCATGTTACAGAAAGTCAGCCAAGTGATATATATAATTGATGGCAGCAAACATAAGCATAAAAATAGGGTTTTCAACTCTGTAAAAGGCTATTTCAGGGGTTAGAAGGGACTGATTCGCCCAGGGTGGCAAATGAGCCCCAGTATGGAATTTTTTTGGAATTTTCAAAAAAAATAGAGTGATTTGGATGTTTTTAAGTGCTATGATGTAGACCTAAGTTAAAAGTACAAAATTTCAGAAAATTGAAATGAATTTAGATGTTAAAAATGCAACCTAAATGCACTTTTTATGAATGCAAAATTTGAAACCTAGCATGCAAATTGACTAATGCAAAATCAATGCAAGACTAGATCTATCGTGTAGGACTCCAAAATCAGAAAAATGAGTATTCTAAAAAGTAGGTTCACCAAAATGAACCATAGATTTTTGGGACTAGGAATACTAGGTCTCTTTTGCTCAATTAGGGTCTTTCACCTAATGAAAAGAGATAGATCCCACACCCTAAATCTAGGTGGTTCACTCAAATAAAGGATTGTATGATGTTTATATGACTAATGAGATAATCTAAGTGCAATTACACTAAGAAAATGATTGATTATGAATGCAAAACCTAAGAAACATGTGATTTTTGAAAATAGATTGTGTAATGCAAAAACACCTAAAAATGAATGCAAAACTAAACAGAAATGAACCAGACTGAAAGTGTGCACCTATAATGTTGAAGGAGACTGGAAATGACATTTTAAAAATTTTTTGATGTTGGTTTTCAGGCCTAGTGGGACTCATTCACCATTCTACACGAATCAGTTTGAATTCTGCAAAACTGAGCCGAAACCTGTTTCTAACAAAAGGGTATCTAAAAATGCATAAAACATAAAACTAGCCTGGAATTGGGACTCATTCACCACCCATGGTGAATGAGTCCACTTTTGAATTATTGAATTTTCAAAAGTAGAATCTGGAGCTTATGATCTGCACTTTGACTTCCTATAGGTGTTTGCTTCTAAAACTCTGATTTACGAGTCTAAAAATGAGTTTTTGTTGATGTTTTGACTTGTTGAATGAAGAGAAGACTTTATCAATCTTGCAACTTGATCTTTAATTATTTTCAAGCTTCCAAGAGTCCTAAGTTTGCAAACACACAAGATAAGAGAGAGAAAATTTGGATGTTAGGGCATGGGGGTTTGCCTTGGTCAAACCCCTTTTAGGTTTAATTAAACCAAAATGATGAAATAATGGAATGAAACATGCAATTATGGAGTTGATTACATATCCATGATGTTTGATCTTGAAATCCTACAACAAAACATGAAGGATCTACTCTTGAAGGTCTAAAAATTGATCTTGAATGGCTTGTAATGTTAAAACCCTAAGTTGCTTGGCTTGAGATGGAAGATTATTGGATGAATGATGAATAATGGATGTGTGTGAGATATGAGATGTAAAATGAGAAGAATAACACTTATTTATACACTCTTGTGCCTTAGTAACCCATTGATACCTCATCACAGGTTGACACCAAGTGATTTTGAATAAAAACCCAAAAGAAAATTTGAAATATTTTGAATTTGGAGTCAAGGGTGACTCATTCGCCACCCATGGTGAATGGGTCCCACCTAGGACCTAAAAATGGGTGTCAGAAATTAAGTCACATTTAATGTTGTTTTTCGGGTTTACATTAAAAAATATACTTAATTAAAGCTTATAAGTGCATAAATGGGTCAAATAAAGCATAAGAAAGGTGTAAATAGTGAAATTATGCCTAGAAAAGTGTGAAATCTTGTTACAAGACTTTACAACACTTTAAAATAGGACTTGATAATGAATTAAAAGGAATATTTAAATGAATTATAATAAGAGTCTAGAAAAGTGTAGAAATGTGTTACAACACTTCACAACACCTTCACAAGACATTGTTAAATGCATATTATTTAATTTGCAAAGGTCCAAGACTTAGTGTGGATGCATAAAATTCCTCACAACACCTGAATCAAGGCCTCATTAAGTTCAGTTTATCATGAATTAATCCCATGTCAAGCAAAGGGTACTTTTTTCTACGGTACAGTACTTTTGGCCTAAACTCAAGAAGGATGTAGTGGAGTATGTAGTCAGATGCTTAGAGTGCTAGCAAGTCAAGGCTAAGCATGCACATCTAGCAAGGCTATTGTATCCTCATGATATACTTGAGTATAAATGGTAGGTGATCAATATGAACTTCGTATAGAGGTTACCTTTGAGCAAGAACTGACATGATATTATCTTGGTTGTGATCGATAAGTTGACCAAGGTGGCTCACTTCATTCTAGGAAACATAAAGGATGGATCAATGACCCTGGCCAAGAAATTTTTCCAAGAGATGTTTTGTTTGCCTGGAGTGCTAGAAACTATCATTTATGATAGAGACACACGAATGACCTCAATATTTTGGACAACCCAAAATGTTGCATTGGGAACCAAATTGAATTTAAGCTCGACGTATCACCCTCAAACTGAAAAGCAGACAAATAGGGTGAATTAGGTAGTCGAATACCTCCTCTGCATGTACTGCATTGACCAATAGTATAAGTGATAAGAATACCTATCATTGGTAGAGTTTTCTTACAATAACTCTTATCACACATCTCTAGGTATGGCACTGTTCAAAGCTCTTTACAAGTGGAAGTGTCGAACACCCATCAGTTGGGATAGATTGGAAGACAGGATCATAGTAGGACTTGAGATGCTTAAGGAGATGGAAGAACAAATGAGAGTCATTAAGAGAAGATTAAAGGAGGTGGAAAACTGACAAAAGAGTTATGCCAACATGAATAGAACTCTTAGATAGTTTGTGGCAAGGGATAAAGTCTTCTTAAGATTCAAGCCTCATAAAAGTTTCATTTCCTTTGGAAAGTCTTCCAAGTTGGGCCTAAGATATGTGGGTCCATTTGAAGTCTTGGAAGTAATCAACCCATATGCTTATAGACTTGTTCTACCACCTACTTTGGCTCGACTTCATAATGTGTTTCATGTTTCTTTGCTTAATCCCTATCATCCTGATGTAGCACATGTGCTTGATTGGCAATCCTTGTAGGTACAGGACCCAGGAGTGGTGCCAGTGGAGCCCATTAAAATCTTGAATAGACACAACATTAAGTTACAGAGCAGAGATATTGTTCAATTTAAGGTCCAATGGGACAAGTATTCAAAAGATAGTGCTACTTGGGAGGATGCAGAAGAAATAGAACGCTCCTTCCCACATTTGCTTTCTTAGAAAAAGACTCTTTATAATTTTGTTTGAAAATTTTTGGTTTGAATATTATAATGTTTTGCCTTGGAACAATATAATATGATGATTGAAATAGACATATATGCTTAAATTTTGATTAAATAGACATCACCTAACGATGTATCTTCGAAGAGGGGAAGGATGTCATAACCCAATTTTTATTGCATTTAAATTATAGTATGATAAATTAAAATATTAAAGAAATTCAATATGTTGAATGAAAATTTTGATGTTTTTGAAAATTTTGAAAGAAGTTGATTGTTGTTGACTATGTGATATGTAAGCACGTAAATATATACATATAAACATAAAAGATATCTTCAACATTGAATAAGAGTTTGAATTCATTGAATGATGTTAAATATTGATAATAAATGAAAAGAGAATAAAATATATGATAACAACATAGTGGTCTACATTTGATCATGGAAAGATATTCAAATTTGAAATAGTGGGGTAGTTGAATTAATGTGAATTATGAATGAAATGGCCACATAATGTTCCGAATAGGTAAGGAAATATGCATTATTCTATTTTAGAAACACAAAATACTTGGGAAGATTCGTCAATGGTCTAGCAGTGGCATCAAGAAAATCAGAGAAAAGGAAAACTAGTGCATTGTTTCATTGGTAAAAAAGTAGGAAAGCGCTGAGACAAACCACGAACAAAGGTAAATCATTTCTTTGATGTTGAATATGTAAGATTGTCATTTCAAACCACTCAAAAACTTTATTTTTCTTTCCATAATGTCAATTTCAATCGACCTTGTTGTCAATATCTAAGATGCCCATTTACTACAAGTTGTTAATTGCTTAGAACCAGGGCTTGGTTTTGAATTGAATATTTTCTTGATTTATATGGCAAAGGCATCATTTTCCAACCTGCGTATGTGCCATACCTTTGCATTTTCCTCTATCGCCATGATAGCCGAACCTAGCTTGATCTTGTATGATTTATTGTTATCACCTCAATCAATATGATATGCCTATAAGTTGTTAACCATTTCATGGTTAATCGAAATATTTTGAATTTTGAATTTTATTATTTTGTATTGAATGATTTTGAAATTTTCATTGTTTCCCTTAAAGGAAAAATGACAGAATCTATGCCACTGTTTTTCTTTCATTACATGTGGTCTTTCTTGTTGGCTAATCCTTACAAATATGTCACCTAAAATGGGTGCAATGGCTGCTAACATCATTCCCATAATGATGAACACATATTTATATGTCGATGTTAATTAAACCCATTGCCTCGTTATCCTTGAACGATGGAGGAATGAATACATCTTTCCATTTTATTAAGTTGGCATCAATCCTTAAGATTGATCGCAGTATACCATTTGTACATGAATTAAATTGTTAAATAGAACAATCCCCATTTTCCTTGCATACATGTGATGCTCACATATGTCAATTTCACCAGTCTGATTTCATGTACATATTGTTCTTAGAATGATTACTATGAGAATGTTTCATAAAACAATTGTTGAACTTTGTAGCTGATAATCGGCCTATCTTCAAGGATTCGTCCAATGATAATGTTAGTAGTAAAACCAAACAATCTCATGACTATTAGTCATTCTTAGAATGATTGTAACTTTAATTTAAATCCATAACAAACACCCTTAAAAACCTTTAGTCTTTTCTAACCCTAAATAGTGATATAACTATTCCAATTTGTATGTGATTGGAAATGACAAGCACGTCATTCAATTTTATCGTTTGCACAAAAGGACAGTAGTATTGTTTAATTAATTGCATAATTAGAATGATAGAACATGGATAGTTCACATGGTAACCGGATAACTTGAAACTGATAATAGGACATATTGACACAATATTTTGTAAACTACTACAAATAATATTTGCTTTGCTGCAAATAGCATCATTTTGTTATAAACAAAATTTGTTTTGCTACAAACAACATTGTTTTGTTATAAACAGCATCGTGTTTATATAAACAACATAAACAGCATAAACAACATTGTTTTGTTATTGTTTTGTTGTAAACAACATTGTTTTGTTGTAAACAACATTGTTTTGTTGTAAACAACATTGTTTTGTTATAAACCGCATTTTTTTACACAACATTGTTTTGTTATAAACAACATTTGTTTTTCTTTAAACGACATCATTTTGTTATAAAAAGCATTGTTTTGTTATAAACGGCATTGTTTTGTTATAAACAGCATTGTTTTGTTATAAACATCATTGTTTTGTTATAAACAGCATTGTTTTGTTATAAACAACAAATTTTTGTTATAAACAACATTTTTTTTGCATTATACAACATTTTTTGTCATAAACAACATTTTTTTTGTCATAAACAACATTTTTTTTCTTTAAACAACATCCTTTTGTTATAAACAACATTGTTTTGCTAGAAACAACTTTGTTTTGTTACAAATAACATATCAATATGTAGAAATTGTTCAAACATACCTATTCTCAGTTCTTTACTTCTTGTATTTCTGACAAACAATATGTCAATCTGTAACATTATTTTGAATGGAAGCAGTCTAATATAATGGTTTTATTTCAGAATGTATGCACAACTAAATAACTTAAGTTGGCACATATATGTGTATGCACATAGACCTTCGTCTACATACATACACATACTTGTGAAATACCTTCTTTTTTACTTATTAAATTCATTCTTAAATGAATATTGATTTGCGTTGAATGTAATCAGGTGTCATGTGTATGAAATGAATGGATAATGTATTGATCAATTCCATTTGAATCATTTTTCTAATTTTATTTAAGTTGAGGAAATAAGTAGATCGAATTACTTTTTCATAGATATGTGTGTTAAGAATATTCTCTTGTTTGAATAAAACAACAACACCTAAGTAGACTAGAGCACCTCAGGGTAGATAGTTGCTATGGAATAACTGTGTTGTTGAAAGTTACCTTCTGGGACAGGTGTCAAAATGGAGTTTAGAGAGTATAGGTTTTTGCTTTATCCAAAACCTATCATTTTTTGTTGCAACTTAATTTTTATGCTTGGCCAAGAAATTAGCCCATTATGTATCTATGGACTTTTTGATAACACTCTCTTCCATTCCTAGCATATATCTTACATTTTTCTAATCATAGATAGAAATGCATGTTGATGTATGGGCACGCACCAGATTCCACCTTGCAAATTATTCTCTTGCTAAGCTTTCTATATAGGGTCAGGTATTCTTCAAGTTGGAACAATTTTGGGGAAGCATAAGCTTTGTGGTTGGGCGGTAAAGCACTTCAACCATGTTCTCGTCCACTAGTGGAGGTGCGTCAAGAGGAAAATTTGGATGTTTTCATGATTATCATGGTCTATGATGTAACCTTGTTGTACAATTTGTATATTGTTTTGACTTTGTGGCCATATGAGCCAAGTCAACTTGGATATTGTAATTGACATTGAAATTGAATATATATATTTGACTCATTTTAATTAGACATGTGTTGTTATGATTGAAATTAGCTTCTTAGTTATGACTTTTTAAAATTAAATATTCATAATGTCATTTGCAATAATATAATTAAGTAATAAATAGAATGGGTTATTACAATCAATATCTCTTATAATCAATCCTATCACCTAGGAATTGTAAGACCAAAGAAAACTAACTTTTCCTTAGAGAATGTTTGATTCTTGACAATTTGGTCCTTTCAAAATATACAGCCAAGAGGTCCTACTAATCTTCCTAGGATGCCTTGATCATTGATGGGATTTATAATTTCCACCTTAAATTAAATTTATTTTTGTGTTCTAATGATATTTCCAAACATTTCCATAACATTTCTAGAACTCTATGTGTAATTCATAAAGCACTAAACTTAATTATTGATAATTTGATCAATATTTGCATATGTATATGATTATTTCTAATTTGTGATGTTATATTATGATGAATTATATTAATTGTAATGTATAAATATTTTTTTGAAGAAACTAAGATGTCATGCAACAAGAAGGAAGCAAGAGCCCATAGCTGATGGACTTTCATTAGCATATAGCCACAAGAATTGATATGTGTTGCTAAAGGATTACCGATAGATTTTCATCATTAAGTAAGTTGAATCCAAAGGAATCAAAACATTCAAATTATACTTTTCCCACCAAAGTAACAACACTATCATAAAGAACAAAGACTCTTTGATAATGGCAATAATCTTTTATTGCACAATTCTACCATTTATTTATGCATGCCTATAGGATTAGTTTCTGCATCCTAGTCAGAAGAATCACTTTAGGAATTTACTTATAATTCTTCATTTTGTGTCTTCATGATGGAATAATCCTCTTCCTATTTTACAGGGATAAGTCAACATTTTTAATTGTGAGTTTAAATTGTTTACAATAGTTAGAATCAGTTCTACTCTATATATTGTAAGGTGTATGGATAGAATGTAAAAGTGATTCTTTCAAACATGTGTATCTTTCTCCTTTGAACAATAATAAAAATAAATCTTCTACCATATAGCTTTGCTTTAATTGTGCATGAGGAATTGATTTATTGATAGTTCAATCATTTAAGAGAGTGAGACTACCCCAAGCAAGGGCCTACTTGAGGTATGTTGCAAAGTTTTGTTATTAAGAGTTAGTAATTAGTTCTTTAATATTATATATTAGATTGTTAAGTAGTTTCTTAAATAGTTCATGTTTATCACTTGTGTCAATCATTGATCAATGTCAACCATAGAACCTATATTTGAATCTATAGCATGTAGTTCAATTATAGTATAGCTTTTAGTTATTCTTTAGTATAAATTTCTTTTCAATTAAATAAATTTAATTTCTATACTCAACTTCCTAGGTAACTCCTAGAACTCATCATTCATACATATATTATTGCTATCATCTCAATAAATGTGTCCCTATTGTTACAATTAAATTTAATCTCTTATGACTAATATTTTCTTGATAAGGGGTGATTTAATCCATTGAGTAGAAGTGCATGACGTAGCTTCTCCATATTAATAAATTTGATAAGTGAAGACATGCATTCATTAATTTTGACTTTGATAAGGCATATTTTTTTAATAAGATGGTCGCTCATCCCCAATATTTTGAATTGGTTAGGCTTTGGTCATAACTAACTAGCCACATGTCAAAATCCTATTCACCTAGATTCTAATACCAAATTAGTAATCAATGGATCTCCTTCCCCATAGTTCCCTCTTGAAATTTCAATACTGCAAGCCTAATCCATACCTTATTTCCTCTATGTCCTTATGTTTGATTCCCTTGACACTCTATTGTAGCATGCCCTCGCAAGCTACCTCATCAAATTTTTTACTCTTCCCAACAATGTTATTGTTCTTAATTTTAATTTTCTTAATGATAGTATGTTTTTCATCTAAAACTATAGTGAATAAATAACCAATACCTTGGATTCTATTGGATTTCATTATTTAATTTCTAGATCTTACCTTGTTGAGCACAAGATTGAATTGTTTCTAATTAAATATAAACCTCAATCCACATGGATCCTAGCTAAATGGGATGGATTCAAACATGGTAAAATTACCAAATATTTTGGAACCCCATTTGGACAATTGATCTCTCTTCAATACATGTGGAACTAGTTCGTCAAGATAAACAAATCTAAAAAGGATAAAATATAACAAAAAATTCCTTGCCATGGCTAGTAGAATACAAGTGACAAATAATTTCCTCTTAGAAGTCCTTTTCTATATAGATCATCGAGATGGATCCCATTGAAGTATTGCTAGAAGAAATCAGCTCAATTAATTAGAGGCTTCCTCTAGGTTAAGTGGGGAAATAAGAAGGGAAAGCTTACCACCTCCCAGTTTTACTACATATAACCTAAGTACAAAGGAGGCCTTGTTCATTGACCCTTACTCTTATGGTGTATATTTTATAGATAAGTAGACTATTCAAGCCTTGGAAGGAGAAATACCTTAGAAATATCTAGTTAGATATAGAAAAACTAATTGTACTAGTAATTTTTATAATAATGCATGGATTGGAGAGATAAGATCCTTCTCTATTTTGAAAGGACCAAGGTTTTTCCCCCTTCAATAGCATATGGAAGGCTTATAAAACATTATTAATCTCTTAAACATGAGTTAAGCTTCTCCACCTCCTCTATATGGTGGAACAAATTGAGTCAAGTGAATGAGACCCCCTTGGGATCCATCCCCAAGTTTTAGAAGAAAACATCTCTTCAAAAAGGGTATCTAAGTGTTCAAATACCTATAGGAATTACCTAACTCAAATGCTGGAAAACCTAGCCTCATCTTAAACAAGATTTTAGTATCAACAAATCTAATAGTCATGCCATTATTGATATCCAACATCTTTTTCATCCTTCTCTCATTATCAAGCTCTTTTCCTTCTATTAGTGTAACTTTGTAAAGGATTAGTGGTGGCCTCAAGCCTATAGTATCAATTTATTCCCCCTTAATGATATTTACATAAGACTCCTTCCCAACCACTTATTTTCTAACCAACTCATTAATATATGTAAATGCAAGCTCAATTATGTCAAATTTAAGAAGCTCATCCTTCAAATATGGAAATCCAATGTTGATTCTTCATCTTAGATCATCACCTAGAATCTCCTTAATGTCAAACTCCTAGTAGGGTCTCATTTGAGATTCCTTTACCTCTCCCCAAATGCCCTTTCTACAATAAGTAGAAATATATCAATCATACCTTCTGGTTTTTTTTTAATTCTAAAACTATTTGGAAATCCCTTAAGACTACCCTCATGGCCCTCTTCTCTCACAACTGGTCTTGGAAGTCTACGCTTTTGGTCTTAAAGTCTCATATAATTCTATTGTTAAATCTTGTAGATAAGTCATTGTTAATTTTAATTGGAAGCATGTACATATGGAAACAATTTATTATTCATGTATCCTTATGAAGTTCAAATGCAATCTCTCTAATGTAAAATTTCTCTATAGATGTCAATTTCTTCTTCTCTCATGTAGGACCAACTATATGTTAATAAAGAGTTAGAAAAGAAAGTTCAAATTCTACAAATCAAGCTTTGCAAAGAAATAATGACTAAGAAGATTTATTAGTGATATTTCTCAAAAACCAAGCAAACTAAACACTATCAACCAAACTCTCCACATTGAAGAATGGATTAATAGGTCCAATTAAAATTATCTATGCAATATACAAGCCACTATCAACTATCTTTCCAACCCTACAAGGTATAAAACTGAATAGCCAATGATGGAAAAAATTGAGCTCTAGCTCGCAATGTTATCTTTGTTCCATTTTTTGAAACTTGTGTGGTATGTAATGTGCTTAAATTCTTGTAGCACTTAATGATTATTTACGTATTCAAACTATGTTGGCTAGTTTACTAGAGTGATAGCTCACTACCACTCTCATAGTAGTTATCCATGATGTAAATATTATTCCTATTAGTTAAAATCCACTATGAAAAAGGTATATTCCCTATTCTATAAAACCTACTGTATATATTGACAACACTTTTGAAACTACTGAACTGTTGCTTTTACTAGGTTTTTTGTGCACTACTCTTCCTTGGATGACAACTCCTACTATAGCGATTGAATGGTGATAGGAAGTCACTTACCTCCAATCTCCTATGTAAATGGTTCCAATGGACTACAACATTAGCAAAAAATTATTCCCAATGCCTCATGTCCACGGCCATAACCCCTTCTCATGACGCTCCTATGACTTGTCCAAAATGGATGGTGTTGGGTGCAACTATAAGGACATTTTAACCTATGGAAACAAAGTAAATGGTGGTCATGGTTTGAAATGAATGGAAAAAGACCCTTTGGTGGAGGGTTTTGTTCCCTTGTGAATGGCCTTCTAGGCATAGGATTGGATAAGGATGCTCAAGGGAATTCCTACATGGGCATGACATTTTTACCACAAAATTTGACAAAAAATTTCCTTCCTCTCCTAGCGCATCCAACTATCAGTGCAACCCCCTTTCTTTTCAAAAATCTAAAGAGATTTCGAAGATTAGTTTAGAAGGGGCTATCTTGATAGAGAGGAATTTTTGCAAGAACATGCCCTCATATGTAGATTCACAAAAACTCAAAATTATGTGACCTCCACACCTGGATCTCTAAATACTGGAAGTATGTTATGGAAGAAGTAAGAATTTACCCCTACACGAGGGGATTTTAATTTTGGAATTTAACTCCTTTGAAGACAAGGAGAAGGTGTTGGAGAATGGGCCATGTTCCCACAATAGAAATTTGTTATGCTTAAAACCTTGGTTCCCATCCTTAGATCAAATACTTTCTCTAGTGCATATATGTGGGTACACCTACCATATCTTCCCCTGCATTTATGTGAATACGAGACCTTTCAATTCATTGGTAATGGTTTAGGCAAGTATTATTGCATGTCTAATGAAATAGTTAATTTTACTGGCTCAACTTGTGCATGATTATGCATTGAAATGGACCTCTCCAAAGGTCTTCTTATTGAGATATCCCTGAAGGTGGGCAATAGAAGATGGTGCCAACCTATAGATTATGAAAGTTCCTTTTAGGTGTAGGAGATGCTTTTCAACATATTGTCACACTACTCTGCATTGTACAAAGTTAGCTCATACGTGAGGTGTTTAGGCCTCAAGCTTCAAGCCCACGTAGTGGATTGGGGTGGAGCCTCACCATTATGCCATTACACCAAAGGCCTAAAATATTGTGGCAGCCTCACAGGCTCTGGTGGATTTCATTCCTAAATCAATTCATCCCCATTCAATAGACTTGTGAGCTCCATCTATAAGCACTCTATAAGAGGATAATTCAAAATGCAATATCGTAGAGGCCTCATCAACCATTACAGAGAATGTTATTTCTAAGGTTTTTCCTTTCATGGACTTCTCAATTTATCCTGCGTCTATAGATACAATTGATCCTAGGGGCACAAGGGAAAAACCACTCAAAACACAGTGGTCCCCTCTTAGATAGAACAAGAATGGATAGAATTCAAGAGGAAGAAGACCCCCCTTCAAAATCCAAACATCATATGATGCTTAGATCAACAAAGAAAGCAAATTGTTGTGAAATTTTGTATGATTATGATGTACCCCCATTAAAGGGTTGATCTAAATCACTATTTTATTTTAATTATATATATATGGGAGTGGGCCCCTTGTATAAAAATTATTGAGAAATAAAACCTACTATATATGTCAATACAATATCTTTTGAGTAAATATACCAATCCATTTTTTTTCCTTTCATGTTTCTCATCAAGTAAAATACATCTTTTTTTGTCATTTTTATTAGCTTTTCCCATTAAGGGAATTTATTTTACAAAGTTTTAAAGACAAACAATAACAATATTTTGCATTATCTATTGCACAAATGTGCTCATGTTTACATTATGTTGACACAAATAAGTCATTCTTACATTGTAATAAGTTTATATCATTATTACACACTCTATCTTCCATTATGACATCTTGCATGATATGATTATTCTTCTATGATATGATGGCACTTTTATGATCACATTATTATGATTATCCTTTAATATTAATATCAAATGAATAAATCTAGTAAATATTTAGTCTCGCTGATTGCTTTCCCACTTGAGAGTATTTGTAGATTCTATTTTTATTTTGAGAAAGTTTTTATATACATTGTACATCATTCTTCATTATCATACAAAATGATTGTCATATCAGAGATGTTCACAATATAATTCATTGTCAGTGGTATATATTTTGTTGATGTTTATTTATGATAATATTTATCAGTGGAACTATCTATTATGGTTACTACATGATGTATTTATATACTCTTGGACTTACATGATTTATCATTTGTATAAAACTTTGTTCCCATATTTGGGGGGAAATAGAGGTAATTAATATTTTTCTCACTCTATGAACCTTAAGGATGCTATAATTTTACTTATATCTAGGCCAATCATGTTGCCATACCTATCCATTATATATTTTATCCTCTCATCAAATCAAATTTATCACAATGTATGCACTCAATGTGGCGAGGTACATATCGCATCTTATTTCTCTATCAAAATTTGCATGAATGCATGCATGCATAATTTAAGAGGGCTAAAGCAGTTCCATGTTGTCATTTCTTATGTTCATGTCATGTAGGTTTGAGGGAAACACTAGTTCCAAGTCCTTGACAACCCTACATATCATGTTGTCTCTCTTTTGGTTGATACTTTTATAGACTAAGGAGGCCATAGTAGTTCCAAATCTTTGAAAACCATATAAAATACACAGAGAATCACAACACTTTACATGATTTGATAGGTAAAAAGTTGGTTACATCCCCACAAATCCATCCTTATACCCCTTGACATAAAATACAAGCAATGTTGAATGATTACAATGCTTTTTATCTTCATGTTTGGTTCATGTGTTACTAACAATTTACCATATGCATGTGTACATATTTGAGATGTAACTCTACCAACACAAAGGAGAACAAGAGACATCATACATTATGCATACTTTTTAAATATATGTGTTCATTTTAATTTGTATATTATTCATTATAGCATGCATGATTCGTGTAGTTTACATGCATGCCAAAGTGGGGTAAAATGTATAGGATAAAAAAGCATTAATTTTTCCCTTTCCCATTTTGTTTTACAAGTTAATTATAGCCTTGTCATAAGATATTTTGTCCTAGTACTCAAATTGATATTTTTTATGCATGAGATAATGTAATCATTAAAACATCAACCCATATTAGTCTCCATTATGTTGTACCATATCTCATCTCACTCGCTTCCACATCTTGAAATAGATCATAGTTGTGACTATGTGTAATGCCTCAAACAAAGTATTAATACAAATATTATTCAAACCCTTTGCTAATATTATTTAGATTTAAACAATTGAACCATATCTAGCATAAACCCATATTTCTTCATGATGTGTATATCATATGTACAATCCCAATTAATAAAGAGTTAATAAAGAAAGATAATTCTACAATATTTCTTATTATAATGTCATCTGAGATTACATCAAGGTGTGTTGTAAAAACAATGGATAGAATAGTTGCAACATAAATGACAAAAACTAAAAAATATAATGCTTGAACCTATAATAAAAAACTAAAAATCATACAAATTGATAAAGTTGAAGTATATGACCAACTACAAATCATGCAAACTAAATGAAGCTACAAAAAATCATCACTATAAATATCATTCACAACCTACGGATGATATCATCTTATAGGGACAAATGGGATTTTTTTTCTCTAGCTCACATGAAATCAAAGGGTTTCATCGTCTAATCTCCAATAACCTAAGGTTTTTTGGTCCTTAGATTCTATCAAATGAACACAAGTGCTTAGTGTAACATTTACAAGGGATTTTTTGGTTTAGAATATGCATGATAATACCCCAAATGGATTAATTCCCTCTTGATATACTTCCAATCGATGTATGGTACGAGATCCTACCAAAAGAATGGTTAAGATTTATACAAGGACCAAGGGTAACAAAAAATACAACCACCACATTAATGAAGCATGGTTTTCACTCACCTCTAGTTCTATGAATACATGTAAAATTGTGCCCTTTAAAATTTGAACAATGTTTCTAGGTGGGAGAAATCCTTTTGAATTCATTGCAACATCCAATCTAGCTATTAATGGCATTCTCAATCATGCAGGGAGGTAGGTGGGAGTGAACAAAGAAAAGTGTAGTATTTTTTAAGTTCAAAGCTTTGAGGTACTTCATGACTCTTACCACTTGTCAGGGATCAGAGTTCAAGTATATCATAGAGAAATTACCTGGGTAAGAAGGTCAAAACTCCAAATCTTATGGGTGACTTATTCTAAGGATTGGGGAGTCAAGGTTTGGGTAGGAAGCATGCCAATAGGGACAAGTCTAAGACTTTGACAAAGCAATTAAAAAGTGTGGTGTTCAAGAGTGTGGCATATGAGGTACCCAATTAAGAATATATTTGAATTTTGTATCTCAATGGGATAAAGGAGTGTAAAGTGTCAAGGGTTCAAGCTTAAGATTATAGCATACTAGATACCCAAAGAAGAAATATTGAACATGCAATCCAAAAGAGATGATGTAGTGTAACACATTTTTTTTTAATTTGGAAAGAGGGTAAAAACTTTATTGATATCAGGAAATCAACATTACAAAGAAATCAAGGACCATAAAGGCACCCACAGGAAATTAGGATCACCAAGTCACCCAGCCAAGACACAAAACCACCACCAAATCTACACCACCTCCCTTCAACTAGCCATGTCCTCCAAAATAATCCTCTCTAAATCTTGGCAATAATCAAGGGATAACTTCTCCCATCCCTCAATCTGCCAGTCCCCAACATGTTCAGAAGCCCACTTATCCAAACAATCTACAACCCTATTCCACCCTATGGGATGTGGGTAAAAGACACCACCTCCAACATGGAACATAGCTACAAAATATGTCAAACAACTGAAGCAAGTTTATAATTAACCCATTCTAGATTCTGCTCATTCAACATATTAACAATGATTTGAGAATCTGACTCATATATAATCTTATGCCATCCAAGAGCATAAGCATGCTCAATATCCCAAAGAATCACTAGCCCCTCCATAAGTTTGTTGGTTTGTTTCCCTTTATGTATGGAGAAAAAGAAAATAATAGAGCCAAAAAAGTCTCTTCTAGCTCCACATATCCCCGTAGGTCCAAGATTACACCTAGATGAGTCATCAGTATTGATCTTCAAAATGTCCAGTAGAGGAGAAGACCAACTCACATCCCTTTGAACTTCCTTTTTAGTATGCCTACCTCTTTGAGCACAAAAGGAGTCAGCAGTCAAACCCTGCAAACCCAATCTATTCACAATATCATCATCACTCCTTTCCAAAGGAAAAGCCACTTCACATTTAGCTTCCATAGTCTCCTAAATCATACCAAAAATTCTCTATCCCACTTATTGAATCAAATTACATCCCCATGAAAAATAATATGCTTCCTTTCCAACCATATTTTCCAAAGGATGAAGGCAGGGCCAATGCACCACACAATCTAGAGGAAAGAGGCCTATGTAGGTGGTCTCCCCAAGTTGCTCCAAAAATCAACAAGATAAGAGGCATGAACATAAATATGCTTCCAAATACCCCACCAAAAATTCCAAATAATCATAGAAAAAGAACAACAGAAGAACAAGTGATAAGAATCCTCTTGACTACCCCCACAAAGAACACAAACTGAGGGGCCCTGGAATCCTCACTTCTGAAGATTTTCCCAAGTCAAACATTTGTTCCAAGCTAAGGTCCACATGAAATAATTACACTTAGGCCATGAGAACTTATTCCAAACATTTTTCGACCATGGGACTTCCAATCCTCCATACTTTCGAGTGATCAGCTCTTGATACCCACTAGCCACCATGAAAACCCCCCTAGGTTTTGAACTCCAAGCCAAAATATCCCTATCCCAAAGAGAGATGTACAGTTGACTTGCCAAGATATTTCATAGCTCAACAAAATCCTCCTCCAAGCTAGCCACTAGCCACTCCCTAGGATCCTTTCACTTAGACACCTCCATCTACCCACAAAGGTATGAAGTTTTAAAATCAATCACACTAGACCAACCAACCTATAAGAAGCATTGACATGGATCCTATAGATTAGGATACTTTCTCATAATGGGGGAAAACCCATCCCAAGATTCAAACCAAAAGAGAGCCTCAGACCTCCTATTGTATATCCAAAACAAGTCTTCTTTGATCAACTTAGCACCCTTTTTAAGCATATCCTAACTCATAGAACCTTTCCCCACAAGCGGATACCAGGGAATCTCCTCCTTCGATATCCCACTTAAATATTTGTGAGATATAATCTTGGCCCAAGCATGATCCTGTTCCAAACAAAATTTCCAATAAATATTGGTAGACAATGCCAAACCAATCAGTGATGATTTTCGCAACCCAAGACCACCAAACTGCTTTGAACTACAAACAATATCCCATTTCACTAGGCTCCACTTAGAAGATGACAAGCTACTAGCCCATAAAAATTTCCTAGCCAAAGAATCTAAATCCTTAATAAAACCAATAGGAGCCACCTGAAGCATACACCTATAGTTGGGGAGATCCTGCACTACTGACTTAGAAGCTGAACCCAGCCATCGAGAGAAAGCCAATAGTGAGTCCAATGGTTCACCATCGCATGAAAATTGTCAAGAATATTTTTCTAAGAGCCCCTAGGAAGGGTACCAGAAGAGATAGGAATTCCAAGATAAGTCAAAGGTAGAGAACCAATCTAAAACCTCAAGATATGAGAAATCCTCTGTTGAATGATCCTCAGAGTATTAAAGAAGAAAATAGAAGATTTATCCTCATTAATCATCTACCCAGACACAACCAGATAAATGTCCAAATCCTTGTGCAAATTGGTGGCCTCTCTGACCTTGGCCATGCCCATTAAATTAGTATCATTGAAACAAATTGCAAATGAGACTGAGATGGAAAATCATTGCCCCATCCCCAACCTTGGATGAGACCCAACACCACATTGCTCTTAATCACTCTCCCCAAACCTTCAGCCATAAGAATGAATAAATAAGGAGAAAGAGCATCCCCTTGGCAAAGACATCTTGAGGCCCCAAATAAGGAAGATGGTTCACCATTTATCAAAACTGAAAAATAAGTAGTTGTGACACATCTCATAACCCACATAACCCACTCCTCAACAAAACCAAAAGTAGTGAGAAATTTGCACAAGAAGGACCACTTAACTCTATCATAAGCCTTAGCCATATCTAGCTTTATGAACATTGCTTTCTCTTCAGACGTTGCCATGGAGTGAATAGCTTCAGTGGAAATGACCACACCATCCAAGATTTTCCTATCATCCACAAAGCCACCATGTTCCTCATAAATAAGCTTATTGATCCATTGCTTCAACCTCTCAGTTGCCAGCTTGGAAAGAATTTTATAGACCACATTACAAAGAGATATATGCCAAAACAAACGTAGCCGATCCACTCCCTCACACTTGGGGATGAGAGAAAGAAAGGTAAAATTAATAGCCATTAGCATCTGCTTGTTCCTCTGAGATTCATGAACCACCTCTAATAAGTCCAGATTTATAATGTCCCCAAATTCCTAAAAGAAATTAATCAGAAAGTTGTCAAGACCAGGAGCTTTCCCTTCTTCATCTGGAAGATAGTAGCCACCAATTCCACTAGAGAAATGCAACCCAAGAGGTGATCATTTATTTCCATAGTAACCAAAGAAGGGATACAAGACAAAACATGATTTTCTTCTGCCAACACATCTCGAGATTCCTCCCTAAACAAGGAGGCAAAGAACTAAGAAGATTCTCTAGAAATATCACTCAAGGAGGTTAAATTATCACCCCTATCATTCACAAGTAAAGGTATCGAATTACCATGTCTCTTGGCCTTCACAGAGTTCCAAAAGAAGGCAATTTTTTTGTCCCCCTCTTGTAACCATTCCACTCGAGCCTTCTATTTCCAATAAATCTCCTCACACAACTCACAATCCTTGAGAGTTTTCAAAGCCCTCACCTCCTCCTTGAGAGAATCCTCAGAAAGGCCAAACTCCCTAATCTCACAGGTGACAGCATCCAAGTCAGCCTGAGCAACAACCTTATCATGGAAGATGTTATCGAAACACTTCCTATTCCACCTTTTGAGCTGGTACTTCACATATTGTAGTTGTTTGGAAAAATAATACATAGTGGTTCCATAAGCAGGTCTACCCAAATGCCACCACTCAGCAACATGCTCCTGTAGAGAGGGATCTTGTAGCCACATAAGCTAAAAATTAAAAGAGGTAAAATGAGCCACATGAGTTGAAGATGTAGATAATTTGATAAGTCAGTGATCCAAGCCCCTCCAATCCAAAATATTAGAGAAAATAGACCAAGATCCACCTTGATTCAAAAACAAGAGACCAAGAACCTGTCAAGCCTCTCAGCAATACAATCCTCCCCCAATCTCCTATTGTTCCAAGTAAACTAACCATTACTAGGTTTAATGTCAACAAGATTCAAGGCAAAAATCCTATCCTAAAGAAGAAAGGTAGAAGGCTCCAACCTCAAAATTCCACCCCTCTTTCTTTCAAGTTAGTAATTGTTACACCCCAATTGTGTAATTACTATTTACTATTAATATGTAAGGTAAATATGAATGTAATGTGAAATTTGGAGATGAATAAATTTTGCTTTCACTTTGTTATCAATGCATTATGAATGTATGTTATCTCATTTGATGTTGTGTGAAAAATATTGCATATATGTGAATGTATGATTATTGAATTAATATTCTAACTTTGGAGATGTATTATGTATATTGCATGTTTTGTGAACTTCTGACTGTCGTGTGCATGTGTTAGTGGTTGCAGGCATATGTTCAATTCCTCCATGTAGAGGGGAAGTATCACTCAGGAGAAGAACTTGGTCGGGTAATCGGTAACGAAAACTATCTAAGCATACACACACCATAGTAGAATAATTAAGTTGAGTCGGTTTGTGGGGAGTTGGTAAGTCATCCTTAGTTGATGTGTCTAAATTAGTAGAGTCTTGTTTATTATAGAGTGCATTATTGGGTGATGTTTATCTATTTGAGCTTTAGAGTTCTTTCTTGTATTATTGTGGTTATATTGTTAGAAAGATGTACGTGGAGTATGTGTATATATATATGCACATACATGTCAATGGGATCTAACAACATGTATATGCATATGTATAGATGTACCACACATAAATGTTTATCAATACAATGGTAATTGTGAATGGTTATATGTGAATTGAATGTGTACATATATATGTACAAGTATGTATGTATAGTATATATGTATATGTGTGTGTGTGTGAACCCCAATCCTCGACTTGCACAAACATAGCAAACAAACACAATATTAGATCCAAATGCAAGTTAGAACTAAGATTCCCCATGAAATTCATCTACAATGCTCAAAATAGGAAAGAAATGAAGAACAAAACAAGAAAAGCAATTAAATCCTATTTAAGCATGCAAACTATGAATCCCATGGGGGAATTGGTGCCAATTTGATGTGGAAATTGGCCCTTTCCCAACTCCTTTGCAAGCTTGATGATCTTTGATGAAGATTGACGATGATTTGATGCTTCCTTGGAGAAAATCCTACATAACCTAGTTAAGAAATGATAAAAATGGATGAAGAATGGATGAACTTGATATAAGATGATAACTTTGGTTTCAATTCTCCTCCTAAACGAGCATAATGATTTTACATTGATTGTGGCTCCCCAAACAAATAGAGAAGGTCTCTATTTATAGGAAAGAAGGATGGAAGAATGAAAGATATGGAGGATGTGGGACTAAAAATGATCCAATGATAAAGTGCCACTTGTCAACATGCTATTGATGAGAGATGGAGCACATTTTGGAGAATGTGCAAAGAGGGGGAAATTTGAAATTCAAAACATGGCTTGAAGGATGAGATGAAAGATGAAGTTAATGCCACATGGCTCAAGAAAAAGGACTTGTAAAATACTTTAATGCTTTGTTGGAGAGGACAAGTCCTTTGGGAGGGAGAATTCAAACTTGGAGAATATTCCCACTTTGATGCCTTTTTGAATGAAAAAGGAGATTTAATAAATCAATTAAAATAATTTTCATGAGCAAGTTGCAAAACCTAGAGGATTTGATGGATTAGGATTAGCATTAATCAGGATTTGATTAATTAAGATGGAGATTAGATGATTTTGACTTTTGACTTAGATTTTAGCATTTAAATAAATCAAAATGAGAGGAAAATGATTTTAGACTTAATTAAATAAAGTTTGATTTATTTAATTAAAAGAGGATGATGTTAGATTCAAATCAAATAAAGATTGATTTATTTAATTTAAATGAGATGACCTTAGAGATTAATTAAATAAAATGAATTATTTAATTAAAAGGGAGATGATGAAATAATCAGATAAAATTGATCTATTTAATTAAGAGATGAAATGTGATGAATTTAATCAAATAAAGATTATTCGATTAAATGGTTAGCAAAGGAGATGATTCAAGACGAACTGGTGTTAGTAAAATTAGGATCAGGTGCATAAAATCAATCAATATATTTTACGTGTCTACATTTTTCCCTCTTTGAAGCAATGTACCTGTTGCATTGGTTCAAAGAATAAACTTGTCGAGATCAAAATTCAAAAATTCTCTAATTTTTTTGGATGCCCCACTGCTGCCCGACGAAAGAATTATGCTGGTACATTGCCCCCTCAAGAGATTGAGTGAAAAGTTTAATTTAAGGGTCGATCTCGTGACAAAGAGGTTCAAGATTAGTTTAGCTCGAATGTTTGATGTAGACAAATTTGATGATGTAGATAGTCATCAACCATGGATAGCCTCATGTATATTTGGATATATTACACACACCTGATACTGATTTAGAAATGTTAGTAAGAAGAAATGAGATGATGACAAGAGGATCCAACAAGCCCATGATCTATGAGAATTTATTGATGATGATGATGATGATGATGATGATGCTTATGATGCTGATTTTCTTGCCAAGGAGTTGGGACTTTAAAAGGGCCATCTACCTTATGTTTGATAATACACATAGGCATGATGCATCGAGGTATAAAAAAATAGGATGACGTTGTACCTAGTGCGATGGAATTTGACTCAACAAACAGATAGGAGTATTCTTGTTCACACCTGACATACGAAAACCTTGCTAGGACGTACCTAACAAAGCAAGTATTCACCAAGTTATATTACAAGAACGTCCAACAAGAACAGCAGACAAAATATAATGATCGTTGCCCCATTCCTTTCTCTCTAAATCGTATCGATTAGACATCATCGAGAGGTCATTGGAATGAGCGCAATAAGATAAATCAAAAATAAAAGATCAACTACACAAACAAGTTAATGTTCTTCATAGCTTCAGCTAAAGGGATGTGTTTTGATTATGATAAGAATCCAAAGTGATTTTGCCAAAGATAATTCCCATTGTAGGAAGGATTCATCCTAGGACATGTTAGTGGATGGTGGTAAGTTAATGGGTTGTTTGAAAGGTTGTTGATATAAGGTTGAGTGACATGTTTGTGAATGATCAAGAGTTTGATTTTTCATTTAAAAGTTTGATTTGATTTTGATTTTGGATTTGAAGTTTTCTTTTGTGAACTGTTGTGGTTGTTTATGTTTATATTGCCAAAGGATGAAGGTGACAATCAATTTATTATGGATGAAAGTTTATTGTGGGTGAAAGCGAAATGGGATGAATGGATTTTTTCAAATATTTGGATGTTTTTGGAGTTTTGAAATGTATTTGAGGCTGTTTTTGGTATTTTCAAGATTCTACAAATGTTTTGATTTTCAAATTTTCCAAATGTTTATGGATTTTCTGAGATTTTATGAATTTTTTTAGATTTTTGTGTTTTTGTGTCTCGGGGGCTAGTCAAAGATTAGCCTTTCCTACGTTTAAGCTTAGAGACAACGTAGTTCGGATACCATGTTTTTGATGTTTTCTAACCTTTGTATTTTTTATATGATTTGGATTTTTTTTGGATTTTCACATGATTTTGACGATTCAAATATGGATATGTGTGATGATATCAGTGCTCTATTTTGGGATTTTGTTGAAAACCAAGCTAGGGTTGATGGATTGGATCGATGGATTGATGATGATAACATTGTTGAGGATACACAACAATGCAAGGATAGTGTTAAGCAACACAAGGATTAGGATGGATATCCCAAGATGATGAAGGATTGATTGGATTTGATTGATCAAGATTGATGATGATAACATTGTTGAGGATGAACAACAATGCAAGGATAGTGTTAAGCAACATGAGGATTGGGAAGGATCTCCCGAGATGATGGATTGATTGGATTTGATTTATCAGGATTTTGAAGCTTGGTTTGGAACAAAAAAGATGTTTTGGATGATTTGATGTGATGTTGTTCAAAGCAAACATTAGATGCAACCGATATTGACTATTTGGATCGATGTTCAATGAAAGATAAAGCTTGATAAGGAACATCTACTCGTCAAAATATGCCATAGGCTAGTGATTTGGATTTTGGATCACAAATGCTTTGACCAATTTTATTTCACGTTTTCCAATGTTCGGATCACCACATAAGTTGGAAGATATAGAAAGATTTATTCCCGAAGCAAGATGTAACTATCTTCCCCCAGTGTCTAGCAATGTATGGAATGCCATGGGTGGATGCTTGGATAGATGTATGGATGGATGGATATGGTAAGCAGACAAAGGATGCCAAGGATTATCTTGTGATAAGATAAGGTGCTCAAACAAAGAATGCTCATTTGGATAGTGTTGCATGGCTCAGATAATGTTGGGATAGGATAGGATCAATTTCAGAAAATGACTCATGTCAAGATGTTTACCATAAGCAAGTGTAAAGTGTGCACCAAAATTTCATCAAGATCAAGATAATTTGGACTATGAATGGAGATGGATGAAAATGGATTGGATAAATGGTTCATAGATGAATGGATTTATTATGGATAAGATGGATGGAATGTTGGATTTATTATGGATGGGATGAGATACTTTCACCTGAAGTGGTGCACATAGATGCTCGATTCTACACATGATGCATGTTTGTCAGGTTTTTATCATGGTACCTATCCAAAGCACCACCGTAGTGGTTTTCACTAGAGGATGATTTTTATCTTTACTATTTTCAATCCTATTTCTGATTTTTTTGGATTTTCATATTTTTTGATTTTTTTGTATTTTTTTGAAAGATTTTAAGCTCATGTTGAATCACCTTGTGGTGTCGATGTAGATTCTTTTGTCATAATGTTTCATCGATATCTTACTTGAAGAAGCTACTTTACCAAGATGCGTGCACTCGAAAGCAACTTTTGAGATTCCTGATCTACTTTGTTGATACCGGAGTTAACTTTGTGTTTGTGTGCACATCGTGATAGAGTGCCTTCTGAATCCTTATGATGAAGGTTTGTTGCCAATACCTGGTCAATGTGATAATTTGATATCATGTGTGGAGGCGTGGAAGGAGTGTGTTTAGGAAAAAAAGATGGATTGGTTGATAGTTTGGAACCTTTGACTCTCCAAACTTGGGAAAATAAGCAATGATGGGTGGATACGGAAGGGTGCATGGAATTAGGAACAACTGCTTGATATACTTTGTATGTTGCTTGAGAATCCCGCTATTGACTTTGTGGAAATATTTGATGGACACTTTTCCCTTTTTTATTTTTCCCCATAGTTTCTTTGACTAATGGATTTTGATAGGGATAATATTTCTTTGTATTCTTTGGTATCCATGTGTATTCTATTTGTCCATTATGCTTCTTAGCTTCTTTTTCTTTCATAACATTCTTCATGCTTTGATTCAAATATTTATTTTGATGTTGGTCCCAATTCATGGATGGGGTGATGGGTGGATGAAGATTCGTAACGTGGCTAGTTGTAGTATTGGCATTGGTTTCATAAGGACTCTTTGTGCTCCCTATATTAAAATTTGCTTGAGATGAAGTTTCCCCCAGTATTGTGGAAGTAGTACCTTCATGCTTTGATTTTGCTTGTTTCAAGAGTTCTTGTTTAGAATGCATTCTCTGATAAATGACCATTGCAGATGATGTTATTTCAATTTGTTGCGTTGCTGACTCCGGAATATCCTATTCCATCTAACCTATTTCCTTGAGTGGATGATGTTGGATATCTTCATACATGATGTCCTCAGTCTGAATTTGGGATATATCTGATCTTGATGTTGACAACTCAGTTTGACTGTAGGAATCAATAACCTGCTCTTTTTGTGTAACAATGTCAGGAGTAAAGGAATCCTACTCTAAATGAAGATCATCTACGTGTATATCCAAAGAAAGCATCTCATGGGTAGATGGAGGAGTATGTGTTATGTGGATTTGATCATCATGTATAGATAGGAGAGAGTCCATTACATCATTGTAGTATCTTGGAGATACAAATTCTTGACCTTGAATGATTTCGGAATTGCTTTTGACATGCTTTGGATCAAGTTCTTGACAAGGGTCAGTTTCAAAGGATCATTGGATATCTTCATTAGGAATGGGAAGTGGCTCAATATCCTCTGGATCGTTGAGTGGACTTGGATCAAATGTTGAGTTGAATATTCCTTCAATATCTGTAAACATGTCTTGGAAAGGACCATTCCTAGACTTTGGTGAAAGATGTTGATCATGCTTTAAAATAAATTCTTGAGATATGTCTTCTAACTCATTAGGTGATGTAGAGAAATTTTCAACATGATTTTTGGTGGATAGATCTTGATCATTGTTTTCAACAATTGTGGAGGAGAGATTGTGACTGCTATGGCTAGTGGTTGAATCTTGATCATTGTTCCCAATAGTTATCATTTTTTTATCAATAAGGTCTTGGATGATATTTTTGAATTGAACACAATCTAATGTTGTGTGCCCCTTTATTTTTTGATACTCACAAAGGTGGTTTTCATCGTACCATGGTGGTTTCACTAGGGGCTCTTGATAATTCTCATAAGTGGGAATTTTGATTAGATTTTCTTGTACCAATTGTTGCATGACCGATTCGGTTGGTCTCCCAAGGGGTGTGTATTTTTGTTTGTTACCTTGTGAGATTTTTACCTTAAATTGACCTTGTGGTGATTGATTTTGGACAATGTTCTGATTTGGGATGATGCTTTGATTTGGCATGATAGGTTGAATTTGAACATTGTTGTGATTTAGAAACATATTGCCTTGATTTAGGTAACTTTGATTTTGCATGGTGTTACCTTGACTTGGATCAATACATGGAGGATTTAACATATTGTTTGGTCCTTGAACAACATTTGTATGATTCACAAACATATCTATCCCAAAGTTTACCAAGTGTGGATTTGAAATGTTCATGTTTGGTAAACTTGTGCTTGGTATATTCACATTTGGCATGTATGGATTTGATGGGATAATGTTGTTTTGTTGAAGACTCATGCATTGATTGTTTGGTTGATAGATTTGTAGGTTTGGAATTTGATTTAAATCTACCGTAGGGAAAGGTGTTCCAAAATTTAGATTGGGCATACTCACATTTGTTGTGTCATTGAGGTTTATAAGAGATAATGATCCCATGTATGGATTGTATAAATGTGAGTTTTGATAGTTCGATTGACCTGGATCACTCATGATGTATGGAGCAAGTTTATATTCCATGTTTTTCTTGTGTTTTTACCTCGTTGACCTCTAAGGGATTTAGGACCAATGATGAGATGAAGGATGGAAGGGGTGAATGATATGGGTGTTGAACTTTTTAGGAACTTCAAGGATCCATACCAGACTTTAGGAGTTTTGGATTTTTTATGTTTGGATTTAATTTGGATTTGGTTGATTTGGATTTTTTATTTCGATTTGATAATGAACTCATAAACTCCAAGAGGTTAGATGTTGTCTTGGAATAAATTTGTCCACAAGGTGATAATTTAACTAGGTGTATGAAGAAGGATTCATCTACACACACTTAGCCAAACAAGGAGATTTTGATGTTGATTTAAAGGATTTTACCAAAAGTCTAGTATGAATGATTTTTCCAAGGTTCAAAAATTGTTTGATTGAGATGGGATTTGATTGATTTTTGAGATGGATGAAATTATTGGTTGTTTTGATCCTAAATGAATCTAAGAGGGACCTTGTTTGCAAGATCAAGATATTGAAGAACATGCTTTTCCAAAAAAGTAGTTCAAACCAAAAGATCAATGTTTGCATGGAAAATCATATGACCAAAAGATAGACAAGCACATGTGTGGGGTTCAATTGCCTTTTATCTTTGCTTAATGGGTTCTTTTTACCACAAACACTCTCTTGCTTAGATTTTCAAACTAAATGTCTAATGTCTCAATTTATTTTCATCCCACAAAGTTCATTACATGGAAATCAAGGAAATTAAGGCAATAGTTTCCTAAAGTTGACTTTAGTGAGAGAAAATTAAGATGTAAATCCAAATACTTAGAAGCCTCTAAGGATGAGAATCCCAAGGGCGAGCAATAGCACTTAAATTCTATCAAAGGATATTTACTTCTCCTAAAGGGTTTGAAATTTGATGCTCATGTTGAATGTTTTTTTTCCCAATGTTTATGATCAAGCAAAGTGTTTTTGATTCCAAGAACATGCACAATCCTATGGATATGAAAGACAGTATTTGTTGAGTTCCCACTTGCATAAATCCAGCTATGCCTACTCTTAGCAGATGATTAGATGTTTGACCACACAGGCTCCCCCTTATAGTGCACTTGCTTATCGGGTCAGCCAAGCATCAGTACCCACAAAACTCCCATGGCATACTTCTAATCTCTACTAAGAGTCGTAAAAATGTGGGACGGCTTCAGAATGACCGTTCTTGCACCAACAAATAGATCAAGCATTTTTGCCTTTCTAAGCAAGAGGTTCTAGTAGGGGAATTTCTTTTGTGGGGGACCATCCATGCGACGAGAGACCATTGTTACCCTTCTCATCAGAATAATCCTCGTGATACTTTCCTTTCCTCAAGTACCCACACTTATATACCGGTTGGAAGTCGCTTGGCTTTAGCGTGTTCCCGGTTGGGTCATTCCCTTGGGTGATTACTTTTTCCCACAAGGCAATCCCTCTAAGATAAAATGAAAGCAAGCGAATACATCTGTAGTTTGATCAATCCTCATTTAGAAACAAGGAGAGAACACACGCAATATATTCCACTCACACTCGCAAGATTTGTTCAATTTTAGTTCCAAAATGAAGTGTGAAGGCAATCACTTACACAACTCAATATCACCAAAAGCCTTTTGATCCTCAAGATCATCGTGAGGCATGAGAGAAGTGCATACATCTTTTAGATGATATTATTTTGGGTAAGTGATTACAAAACAAAGATGCACATGTTCATTTTAATCCCTTTCAAAACAATTATTGGATTCTTTTTAAGCACCAAGATTGAAATGTGAAGTTTGCTTGTTCAATTGTTAAGTCCAAAAAAAAATGTAGTAAGTTGCCTAAGGTTTGTTTTAATTCCTTTGATTGTTCTTTTTAAGCCCAAATGAAAATTATTGAGTCCTAAAACTTGAAGATAACAAATCCTTAAGAATGGGATTATAATTGCTCCCAAAGTGTTTAAAAATAATTGTTACAATCATGTGATAATTTTTTTTCTTTGACTTCCATGCTACATGATCCTTTAAAACCTGCAATACAAGCTCCAAATGTTAGATGAAATCAAGAAACAAGAAGATATGAGGGTTAGATAAATGATTAAGCATAAAAACCCTAAAATTTAGACCAAGTTTCATTGTGATTTGACATTAGGTGAAAATTTGAAAATTTTAACTCTATAAAAGTTGAGAAACACCTACACCATTGGATACCTTATGAAATTCTACCCCACTTCAAAAAAAAACTCTGAAAAAGACCAAAAAATGACCAAGATACGACCATTTTAAGATTGAGTGCAAAGGAAAGAAATCAAAGGCGACACCCTTTGAACTCAAGGCAGCGGCGTTGTTTGGGTCCAAACAGTGACGCTGGAACAAAAGCGGTGTTATTTGAGGATTTGAGCAGCACTCTGGTGAAACGAGCAGCACTGTTTGGAAAAACAAAGACCACAAATGTGTCACAATTTCTTCCAGCAGCACTGTTTGACTTGGGAAGACAAAAAACATAAAAAAAAAGCAGAATTTCTCAAAAAAAATGTGTTAGATTCTTTAGATTCACCCTCCTTCTAGCTCCAAAATGTGAACCCCAATCCTAGACTTGCACAAACATAGCAAACAAACACAATATTAGATCCAAATGCATGTTAGAACTAAGATTCCTCATGAAATTCATCTACAATGCTCAAAATAGGAAAGAAATGAAGAACAAAACAAGAAAAGCAATTAAATCCTATTTAAGCATGAAAACTCTCAATCCCATGGGGGAATTGGTGCCAATTTGATGTGGAAATTGGCCCTTTCCCAACTCCTTTGCAAGCTTGATGATCTTTGATGAATATTGATGATGATTTGATGCTTCCTTGGAGAAAATCCTACATAACCTAGTTAAGAAATGATAAAAATGGATGAAGAATGGATGAACTTGATATAAAGATGATAACTTTGGTTTCAATTCTCCTCCTAAATGAGCATAATGATTTTACATTGACTGTGGCTCCCCAAACAAATAGAAAAGGTCTCTATTTATAGGAAAGAAGGATGGAAGAATGAAAGATATGGAGGATGTGGGACTAAAAATGATCAAATGATAAAGCGCCACTTGTCAACATGCTATTGATGAGAGATGGAGCACATATTGGAGAATGTGCAAAGAGGGGGAAATTTGAAATTCAAAACATGGCTTGAAGGATGAGATGAAAGATGAAGTTAATGCCACATGGCTCAAGAAAAAGGACTTGTAAAATACTTTAATGCTTTGTTGGAGAGGACAAGTCCTTTGGGAGGGAGAATTCAAACTTGGAGAATATTCCCACTTTGATGCCTTTTTGAATGAAAAAAGAGATTTAATAAATCAATTAAAATAATTTTCATAAGCAAGTTGCAAAACCTAGAGGATTAGATGGATTAGGATTAGCATTAATTAGGATTTGATTAATTAAGATGGAGATTAGTTGATTTTGACTTTTGACTTAGATTTTAGGATTTAAATAAATCAAAATGAGAGGAAAATGATTTTAGACTTAATTAAATAAAGTTTGATTTATTTAATTAAAAGAGGATGATATTAGATTCAAATCAAATAAAGATTGGTTTATTTAATTTAAATGAGATGACCTTAGAGATTAATTAAATAAAATGAATTATTTAATTAAAAGGGAGACGATGAAATAATCAGATAAAATTGATCTATTTAATTAAGAGATGAAATGTGATGAATAATCAAATAAAGATTATTCGATTAAATGGTTAGCAAAGGAGATGATTCAGGACGAACTGGTGTTAGTAAAATCAGGATCAGGTGCATAAGATCAATCGGTATATTTTATGTGTCTACAATATGTATAGTATATACATATATCCATATGTATATATGTATCAAAACACATGTACGATGGCAAATGGACATGCCCATATGGATGTATCGATATATGTATACATGTACATAGAGGCATATACTTATATACATATATATGTATACAATCAATATAATGTGATTAGTATGTGAATACTATTGTGATTATACTTATTTGTATATTGAATGTATACTTACATTGATGGCTTATGATATATATAAATATATATTAACATATATATATATATATATAAATATATCATGATATATCTATATATATATTAATATGTATTTAATATATTATCAATTACTTGAAATCGATTATCAATAGCAATGATAGAGACCAATTATAAGTTAATTGTGACTGTATTTATAAGGCCGAGTTTTACTCTTGCTGTCACACATAGTGGAGTACGTATACTACAATGTAGCTCACTACATTAAGTTGATATATGGTGAAGACTAAGTGGATGCTTTTATGGGAATCTTATTTGAGTTGGTAAACTTTAAATTCCATGTCATTATGCTTAAACCAACATCTATAAAAGGCGAGCGAGGTGATGAGTATACAAGTCAACGAATTTTTCAAACTAGTTTATTATTTGAATCAACTCATGCTAAGACTTGGTCGATGCAAGCTTGGTGTTGCATATTTGTTAATGACTGTTTCAAATATGAAAGATACCGCGCCAACTGTTGGATAGTGAGTATTTACTTGGCGACACCTTTGGAAACCAATTTGTTGTAGATGTCTATTGTTTGAGTAATTTGAATTGCACCATATCGATCATGTGTTAATTTGAATAAGTCTCATTTTGTTTGTCAATATCCATTCCTAAAATGTAGGATGTGAGGCCTCATTGTTGTTGTATAAATAGTAGGGAAAACTCATTTGTTGAGGACACATTCTTGCAAGCATTTTTATTTTGCATTATTTTTAGCTTTACTCGGTTTTATTTGAGAGAGAGAGTTCATTTTGTTATATTGAGAGAGTAGTATTTGAGAGAATTATTCTATCAACTTGATTATTAGAGGTTTATTGTGATGTCTCTTGAGAAGCTATAGTCAAGCTTGTTGTTGTTTGGAGAAGCTGAATTGTTGTCAATTGATTTGATAAGCGATAATAGGCAAGAGGATATTCTTCTTTGTTATTTTATTTATGAAAGATTGTTCTCCATGAATGCTTGAATTGTCAAAATTATGAGTACTTGCATTTAGGGAAACTAGAATGGCTTTGAAAAGGAAATAGAATCTTTTATGTTATTTTTATGATGTGCTTGTATGTACTCCATAATAGGAGGTTGGTGTTTATCATAGGTATTACATACTAGATATGATTAAACATGAGTGGCATATGAGTAACTACTCTTAGCTAGGTTATTGATTTAACTAGAATAGCTTGTGTTTACTCCTAGGATTGTTATCCAGTATGGGAGGAAACTTGTGTATTTACTTTGTTAAAGTACATTTATTCCAAATATGTAGAAATGGTGATAGGTTATCTCTGGGGTGATAGATTATCCATTGAAGGAAATACCTATGTGTAGTTTAAGATGGCCTTAAGTAAAATTAGCCCTGAGTAGTGTATGTGATAGATGACCTTCATTCGGATTACCATTTGAGAACACTTTGGCCAAAGTAGTGTGACTACCTCTGGCTCCACTGTCAATTCACTGTGATCCAGTATTACATGCTAGTTCTAGATTGTTGGTTTACAAGTTCTAGTTATGTAGGACACAACACTATGCTCAATTGGTTGTCGTTATTTGGTTACTCTACCAATCTCTTTGTCGAAGGGAAGGTCCATCTATCGAATGATAGATGTGTGGGGACTGCATATGAGTCTATGGTTGGTGGAAAAGAACTTGAGTGATGCTTATCCTCCACAATAGGTGACAAAAAAACCAAGATTTGAAAGGAAGGATCCTGGACTGTCTATAAGTTATTTGTTCCAAAGCTCCTTGAGCTATGTTTGTAAATGTCTGCATTCTTGTATGAATGTAACTTAAGAAATTATTGTAATGAAATGTAATCCTTATTGTATTATGTTATGGCATCTTTGCGTATAATTCTCAATAAGGAAAAGAAAAAATTTTATTGCAATGGCTTGTTACATAGTTTATTTACTCGCAAAGTGAAAACTTAGGAATTTTTACTTCATTAAAGGGTTAGCATGTTACAATAATGGCATTGAAATCACCTGCTATAATCCAAGGATAAAGAGGAATAGAGCTCCGAATAAATTGGATGTGAGACCACAAGTGCTACTTACCAGGAAAATTAGTAGGAGCAAAAATGTTGGAAAGAAGAACCGTTTCTCCAGTTTCCAAACCCGAAGCAACTGCAAAAATAGAAGACTTATAAGACATCCACCAAAGAGGGTGAATCTTCAATGAATTCCATAAACAATCCACACCCCCAACATTACCTTGGGCTCCAATGCATTGACATTGACCCCGCCCCTAGAGTTTAGGCACTAGACCACACATATTCTCAATAGACAACTTAGTTTCCTGTTGAACAAGACATCAAGAGAATGCTTTCTCACTGTACTGTAGGAAAATGCATACCCTTGCATTTTCACACTTTTTTGGGCCCTCCTTTCTTTATTTATCCCTATTTGTGTCTTAATTGGTCCTATTTTGCATCCACAAGCCTAACAAATTATATCTTTTTATGGCTAATCCTGAAAAACATCAAAGGGTAAATGATAAATTAATGATTATGGTTGTGTGTCCTTGATTTTTGGACTAGAACTAAGACACCACCTAGGGTATCTTTTTCCTCCAAAGGTCTTGGGACCCTCTTTTCAAATGCACCTTAAATGGGCCCCTTTTTGGAGTCTATGCCCCAAGTTTCAAGCCTCGAGACTAAGATGCCACCTAGGGTGTCTTAGTCCCCCTTAAGTTATTTTCAGGATTTAATTTCAAATCATGGCGGGATATAGCCTCCTTTCATTAATGAATTCATATGCTGGCTTGTTGTGGTGTAATTTTAGGATATTAAGCATAGATAAGTATAAATACAAGGTTCCTTCTCTCATTCATCATCTAAGCATTCAAGTATTCATCTTTATAGCATAATTGGAGTTCACAAGAGTATTCAAGAGTAGTTCATCAAGCATTTGGATCCATCATCAAGATTCAAGCATCATATCAAAGATATTCTTTCATCATGTGTGTTTTTGAGCTATCATTTGTAATGTAGGGCTTTGATTCAAGCAAGCAATTCAAGTCAAGATGCATCAAGCATTCATTTGAGTCAAGATATACATTCAAGCTAGCCACTTCACACAAGTTTGCAAATTTCATAACAAGGGTTTGGTGAGTTTCAACATAGCACTTTGTTCATTCATCATTTCCCTCCATTATTTCATTTCATTCTAAGGTTTAATTACCAACAAGGGGTTTGACCAAGGAAAACCTCCATTCACTAACTATCAACAATTTTTTCCCTCTCTTGCATGTTTGTGTTTGCAAATTTAGGTTGAAGACTTGAAGATCATTTGAAGTGCAAAGTTGTAAAGTTGTAAAGTTGCATTGCAAAGTTGTCATTTTCACATAAACTCACCTACAAGCCAGATCTAGAAGTTTTAGGACCTAAGATATGAGAAGAAGTGCAAATATTGATCCTTAGGATCATATCTAGAGATTTCAAAAATTTAGATCGAGACTAAGTTGGCAGTAAGGGCATCTTAGTCCTCCAAGTGGTATTTTGCAAAGATTCTTTCAAATTCTATTCCAACATCTGAAGATTTTGCATTTCCCTCAAAAAATAGCAGTAGGACTAAGACAATAGTAAGGGCATCTTTTTCCTCCCTAGCATATTTTGACAGCATTTTTGCATTTCCAGAATCCTTATCACATTTCCAAACTTCCCAAGTACATACATCCTAACTTTTTGTTACTTAATTGTCATTTGCACTCATTATTTGGCTTGCATTACTAGGTTTTGTGAGTTGAATGTTAAGTTGTCTTTTCCAAGCATTTTCTTGGTGGTGAACCCTTCAAAGCCTAAAGAACGCCCCCTAGGCCTTCCTTGTTGAAAATTGACTCACCTTTGTGTTGATAGTCAACCCAATTTGGGATCCTAGAGCATATTTGAATGATAATTGGAGAAGAGTGGTGTTAGATGACCTAGGCCACAAAGCACCCATTCCCCTATCAATCAATCACCAAATCATGAATAGCTTTTTGTTGAGGGCCACTGTTCAAGCCCCTTACATTCCATGAAAGGATGATCATTTATGAGGGTTGGAAAAATGAGATTCGAGAGTCTTAACATATCCTGACTCCACTAATGTCTCCCCCATCATCTTGATTTTCTCTAAGTCCTTTCTCCCATCCTTGGAAACCTTCTTAGCAACCCCTTTTTTTAATATTTTTTGGTGAAGTGTCAAAGAAGGAGAATCCTTGCTTCCCTTTTCCAAATCGGTCCCCAACTTCACCAATGGAAGAGAACTCTCCCCCCCCCAATCTTCTCCATAGCAACGAGGGCCTCAAGCACCACTAGATCCACCAGACTAAGATCAATGTCCATTTGCAATGCACCAACATCCTATGTATTCTGAAGATTGTCAAAAATATTGCCCTCTTGATCCAGCTCCAAGATACCTTGATCCAAAGCCATCATACCCATATACACCTCCTGCTAATTGAGGCCATCCACCACATCAAATCAATTAAACGTGTCCCCTTACTATCGCTCCTTAAAAGTCCTCTTTTGACCATGATTCCTATTATGGGCCTTAACATGGATGAAACCCTTTGTACCCACAACATCGCCAGGGATGGGAGCCTTACCTTTGTCAACCTGCAGAGAGTTGCAAAGAGGATAAGAAGGAAAAGACTCAGGAGATTTGGACCTGGGACATCTTCACTACAAGTGACCATATTCATAAAATAGACGACACTAGAAAGGAAAAGTCTCATAATCAAGTTGTTGCATCCAGGAAGACATACCCACACAGATTTCCAAAGAGTTTGGAAGAGGGTTACTCAAATCAATCTCAACACAAATACAAGCAAAAGTCGTTACCTTTCTATCCTATGTTTGCTGAGAAGAGCCCACTGGTTTCCCCAGAAGCAAGGAAACCATTTGCAAGATGTCATTGCACCAATACTCCACTAGAAATGGAGGAAGACGCACCCACACCGAAACATGATTTAAGAGCTCTTCCAAAGGATTAAAACCAGTGTGTCACGGCTTAATGAATAAACCAATCTGGGTGTGGAAATAAGGCCCACCCTCAAAAACTCTATTGCGATCAGTCATGCAGTTGAAAATAACCATGAAATATCGATTTTCCAACAACATCACTTTCATTTCATCCTCTGGATTCCAAGTCCATTGCGCCCACAACTTGATGTAGAAGCATCCAGGTGCACGGGCAATCCTGCACACCAAAAATATTTATTTTATTCTCCTTTAATTTTTGGCTTGTTTTTGTGTTGCAGTCATGATTTTAATCTCCTTACACCTTTCTTCAACAACCTTTGAAGATATTTTTATTCATATATTTTATTGGCCCAAAATTCAAGTGAATTAGCATGACATTTGATCAAATGAAATCCCACACCCTAGCTGGTAAATGTTTTTTTATTGCTCTTGTAACTCTCTGTATTAAATAAAAAGAAAGAGAACAAAATTTTGTGGGAGTGGATGACAATTTTAGCAAAAATTTGAATTTTTTTTAGCAAAAACATTGAAGAGAATAAGAACGAGGTGCACCAAACCTAGAACGCATTTTAAAATATTCATGATAATCAGGGGGCATTGATGGATAGAAGTGATGGGTTTGTGGTGAAGCTTTGCAAATTTGATTATTAATCTTGCCTGTAGAAGATTGTTGTCATAGTTGAATCTTTGTTAATGGATAACATGTTGAGTTTTGAGAATTTTGTAAACTTCCAGTATTTATTTGAATGCAAATGAAATAATCTTTTGTTGGAGATTCTATTTAAATATTGTTTTAAGTGTTGATTTTATGAAGGCTACAACAATTGACAAACTTCTTTGGTTTCTCAATTGTTGACTGCTTCACAACTCCAAAAATTGGAGCGAAACTCGCATTCCTGTGAATTTGCATATCAGTACATGTTTAGAAAAATACTCCACATCCTCCACGATTGATTCTGGTTGAATCACCAAAATCGGCCTATCTTTGCTTTTTTCCAAGAAACCATTAATCTTCGAGATCTAAGGGCCTCCCAACGAAGCAAACCCTCCCACCCCTGAGTCATTATATAGAAAATTGTTCTCAGCAACCCTCTTTGATGGGGACGGAGATTTCACTCCAATAGTAGCACGAAAATCCAATGGAGATTTAACCCCAAATACTTCCCCTAGGCCCATTTCCATGAGGGAACCCAAGCCTTATTAAAGAAACAATCAAAAAATGCATAAAAAATGCATAAAAAATCCAACCCTCATAAACTTCAAAACCCCGCCACCTACAACAAAAAAACCCCACACTGAACCCACACACCACAAACACCCCACCTGACACTTTAATCCCCTACACCACCACCCATCAACACTTCCATGTAGTGTAGCATGTTAAGGATTGGGGTTCGGGCATATTTCTTAATAGGTACTTGAATAAGGGAAAGGTCAAAACTCTGACTCTAATAAAATAATTAGTGAATCGGGGTTTCACAAATCAAGGGATCATGAAAAGGATACCTAGGTAAGGGAAAGTCTAATACTCTGGTAGGAATAAAAAAATAAGTGGAGTTGGATGGGAAAGCATACCAAGGGAAACCTTGAAACTCTTAACAACTTGCACAGACTTAATAAATTGAACATATCTCCCCACTTAGAAACTTTTAACTCATTTATTCAATGCTTAACTATACTTAGTGATTTATCATTTAATCATCCACTGCATTTAATATATTTTGGGGGAGGTGATTTATTTTCCCTACAAACCTATGACTTGTGTATCCAATGGATTGATTCCCGTTAGGATTTTCTAGAAACTTTGGAGTGAGGTACATCTCATACAAGAGCATAATAGAATAGAATAGAAAACGTTTAACGTCAACAAGACGAAAGATGACCTATAGAACAATATATCCTCCAAAACTTTCTCATCATTATAAGATATTTGACAAACTTGACTTGTGCAAACAAATGTCATTTCATCTCTATGACAGTTGAATCACTTCCAATAAAATATATTTAAGATTTGTGTTTGTAGTCTTCATATTTTTATATAAAACTACACTATAATAAGAGACTAGATAAAACCAATATATATATAAAATGAAACCCCTAGAATCCATAAGAAACCAACACCATAGATTACATGGGAAAAACTACGTCGTCATGGCTCGTTCTGAGTGTCCTTTCATCCTTTTTGGCTGTATCATCCATATATCGAATCACATCACATTTGATTCCATATATCGAATCACATCACATTTTATTATCTCTCTGCAATAAATCCTAGGAAGGATTCGAAAGCAGCAGCCTTTTCAATAAACTATCATTAATTATTATTCTTTCAAGGACTGACCCACTGTATGCCATCCTTTGATTAGTTAATAGACATTATTGTGGAATAATGTTAGGTCACTCTACAAAGGACTTTAATTTGTAGATGTACAGTTGGAAGACCATATCTTTCACAGATTGTGGTCGTGTCAATGCTGCCAAAATGACTGCTTCAAGATTCCCCACCAATTTCATACTTTATTACTTCTATTTTATATTCTGTACAGCCATATGTCTTTAGAGTGTTTTGGAAGGAGACACCACAGATTCTTTTCTCCAAACATGATGATCTGACCTTTTTTTTAAAGTATTTCTAGAGGCGGCTGCCTAAAACAACTAGTACTTATCCACAATTAGCAGGCCTACAATGGAAATATTTCCCCAACAAGCTCGGCAATCTGTACTGCATTGAATGGGCATGGTGATCAGGCCAACTGGGTAGCTGGATAAATGGGAACCTCTGAAATTGCCCTCGTTTATGTTATGGGCAATTGCTTTTTTAATCAATTTCCTTCATCAGAAATATTCCTAAATGGATTAATAACCAAAATTTCAGTAAATGGCATAAAAGTTTGTCATCTATGGCATGACGAGTTGGATAAAATATGGCATTTTATTCTTGTCATCAAGGTTCAAATTTCTACTGGATCATTGTGATATTGACTTTGTGTCCTCACTGATTCATAGTGCTCGTAGATTTGAACATTTACATTGAAAGCTGACGATGTTCAGACCATACTTTATGCACCTATTAGACTACTATACTCACAAATTTAAACTATTCCCAAATTACCATGAAAAAAACTATCAAACTTTAAATCCATCCTACATATCTTTTCTATTCCTCACCCACAATTTATGAAAATAAATAAATAATTTATAGATTCTTTAACCTATGCTTCTTCCTCAAAGTTGCATGGTTTCTCAAACTTATTGCAATGTTTTACACCTTCATGGACTGTAATAACATATAATAAAGCCTTTTCCTTGTCTTTGACGGTCTAGGTGGTAGACTGGTGGGCAGTAGTTATGCAAGGGACAAAAGGGCAAGTAATGGGCATCATCTACATTTTATCAATTATATGATATTGGGCTTAAAAAAAAGAAGATGAATGTAGTCTAAGGCATTCATCTGATCCTCCACTCTTTTGTTAGCATGTGTTAGTGATGACCTGTCGCAGTTTTTATCCCTTCATAATAGTATGGTCTATGTTCTTTGGAGTTTAGCTATATAGTTATAAACCTTCCCAGATAAGTGCAATCTCTCAATTTCCCACTACCTTCTGTGGCAAATGACAATGAGCTCCCTTTCTTGTATGCCATCTCCTCTAGGAAAGGGCAATCTTAAGTGGCTCCACACCCTTCTCAATATGGTTCATCAGAGGGAAAATAAGAAGGAAGCAAATGGGCCGCCTCCTCATAATTTGTCTGCAACATTCCTAACTACTGCTGTAGATAACCTCCTGTGCTCTTACTCTGGCCTCCACATCATTTTCCCAAGCCTCCAACAGTATCTGCTGGATGGCAATCCCAAGTGGTTTGTTAATTTCATGGAGGATTCAATCAAGCTTCTTGACATGTGCAGAGTAGTAAGTGAGCATATTGATGAGGTGAAGCATTATCAGATGCTGCTGCAAACCACAATCCACTGTTTGGAAGGAATAGATTTCAGCAACAAGGAGATCTGCCTTGTGAAAGAAATCAACATGTTAAGCAATTGCATACATGCTATAAATGTTGGCAAGCAATCCATGAAGCAATGCTCCAGATTGAGGTTAATGTCAAGGCTAGAAGTTGATTGCAGGATTAAGGGATCTATTCCCACAGAGTTATTGAAGGATGTATCTAACTTAAAGGGTTCCACATTCTGTGTTTTGAGAATGATTACTAAGGCTTTATCAGTCAAGCTGCCAAGGACATCTCTTGTACAGAGCCTTCATAAAATGGAGAATCCTTATCACCTGGTTAGCTGTTTTTCACCTATTAAGGCACTGACCAGAAAATTCAAGGGGTCATGTGCTTTGTTACATGAGCTGCAGATAGTAGACTTTGCAGTGAAAAGGTTGTATAATATACTAAAGCAGCCCAAGCTGAGAATGGATGGTACTGCAGCAGTGGAGATTAAGAAGTTGGTAGAAAATCTGAGGAAATGCTGTGTAGAGCTGGAAAATTGCATAGATCCTCTTTATCAAAAAATCAATGCCTTGTATGCTGTCCTCATAAATATTCGAGTGGCATTATTGGACATTCTAACTTATTCAAATTTGTGAACAAAATCTTATGTTTTATTTCTGTACATGAAGCATTTTTCTCAAGTTCCAACCCTTTACATATTTACACAAATTTTCTCCAGCTTTGTACAAAATGACCTAATTTTTATTTTTATTAGACTAGTATATCTGCATTGTATGTGAGTTCTGGAGATTCCACTGCTTATTATGATTCATAATAATATGAGGATAAGTTCTTCCTGGTTGAAGATTCTCAACCTATAACAATAATAATAATAGATTTATAGATAATTGTAATGGTGAAATTTGCATGTTCATATTATTATTATTATTTTTGGTTTTTTAGAAATGTTTTCATATATAGTTATTAATAAATGTGAGTTGAATTTTGTTTAAATTTAGATTTATTTTTCTAATCCTTATTCATCCTTAAACAGTCTTATGTATTCAGCCTTCACCTTATATTTATATATACTTCTATATATTCATCTTATCCACACATTTATTATGTTTATCCATATACTTGCCTCCATCTATCTTTTATTCACCTAGATTTGAATGGTTGCCTACCCAAGATCTTATTCTCAAGGTTGAACTTGCAATCGTGGACTCCACCCTTTTCTTTTAAAAATTTAAAATTCAAATTTGACTACCTAGCCCCCTTCATTTTCCTACCCTAAGCTAAATAAACACATAAGTAGGAGGTATTTTCCACAGCATGTCAAATTATGATATTGCTATCAGGATTCATTAATGAATGGATCCTGATAGCAATATCATAATTTGACACGCTGTGGAAAATACCTCCTACTTATCAATTGATGAGCTAAAGGGGCTCTGTAATGAATGGTTCATAAGGCACAACACTTGCTAAAGGTTTTGCAAATGGAGTTGCAAGCTAAGTGGGCTTAACCTTGGAGAAAACTCTGTGGTTAAGCGTGCTTGAGCTGGAGTAGTACTGGGATGGGTGACCTCTCAGGAAGGCCCAGTGCTTCACCTTGTGAGCATCACCTAGATGCAATGAGTGCTAAGTGGACCATTCATTATCATGAGAGATGGGTTCTTGTGAACTACTACTCATGAGACATGGGTCAATGAGTTTGACTCGAATCTACACGGTTGAATCCTGATAGCAATATCATAAATAAACACATGTTTTAAAAAATTTAATGTTATATGCTAGAATTTAAAGACATTTAATTGCATTTATTTCACATCCATCATCTCTCAAGCATCCTTTCTAATCATAGAGCATTAAAGGGGCAATAAATAGCAAAACATTTTGATTTGATGTTTACAAGGAGTAACAAATATGCATACATTTAATCTAGGGCCCTTACCTATTGTTTTCAAATCTTGTACACATTTTTGAGGATTGATTACCTTCTTACAATAAATTGTCCCTTTCAACATATTTCTAAATATTGCTAACCCTCAAACATTAAAAGGAGCAAAGGAAAAATAAATTAATCAAGCAAGCAATAAAGCATAGTTTTACAATGCACAAGGTTGGGTCCAAACTTAGAGGATGAATCTACAACCACAGACTTGACCAAGGCTATGAATTTGATCCCTAATAGAGCACAAGTTTTGAGGCATTCGCTAACAAGGAGATCATCCTTACCTAAGTAAATACTATTATGATCTAAAATATGCCTCATTGGTACTCATTCTTTAGCCGTAGAGCTAAGGACTTCTATCTATAGCACTTACTTTCCTAAAATAGTTATTATAAATTATCAAATTACTAGTAATAACTACTATCTTTAGTCAATCTATGTTGATTTATACTTATGTGTATGCATCTTATTGGATTGGCCTAGATTAACCCTAAGAAAATTTGATTTTCCTTAACATTTTGGTGAACCTATCCAATCCTACTATTGATACCTCATCCAAGAGATCTTAATTATGGCTCTATCTATTACCTTATGAAATTTCAAGCCCTGTATGTTAGAAAAATGGTATAGGAATAATTATAATGGAAGCTTTAACAGATTACTGTAAACCAAATTATGCAGTGTAAACCATATGGAGATTTAAACAACTGTAAGCAATGAAAATGCAAAGAATAGAAAGCACAACACATAACACAACGTTTACGTGGAGAAACTTTTTCATAAAAAAATCCACCAAAGAAGAGATGAATAGTTGTATTAACAACAAGGTGTTCCAAATACAATCACTCTAACTCCTCTTCAATCCAATAGCATCTATGTACCTGTGAAACATCTCATAGTGTCTCCAACTCAACCCCTCAATATATAGACTCATGGGGGCTCAAAATACCACCATAAAACATTACCATGGGTCAAAAAAAGGTTCGGAAATACCATGGTAAAAATCCATTCGACCTCTTACATGCTAAACATGGTCTCTTACATGACATTACACCTTCTTACAAGATGTCATAAGAATCCCTATAAAATAGGAGATGCTCTTACATGCATCATAAACCATCAATAGCTATGCAAAGATTCAATATGTGTGTTATAGATGATTCTCACATCCAAAATGATAACCCCCACTTTTAGTCCTTATAGTTGCCATAGAATTCGTCATAACATCCTTAAAAATAGGCTTTCCATGTTATACCACTAAGTGGGCATCTTTTGACAACTAATAACTTAATTTTCAAGGCACCGACATGTGGCAAAAGTGTCAACTCAAAATCTCACGCCCCTTTTGATGGAGCACAAATATTTAATAACATAAATGATATGTATCCATGGGAAAACTAAAGTAATAATAAATAAACAACTTAGGAATTGCTAAGGTTGAAACACCTTAATTCCCAACACTATATTCATGTAATTTATTCTCTACTATGTGTTTTAGCCCCATGTTTGTTTCTTGGATTAAAGTTAATTTTATAAAAAAAAAAAAATCAAGAAAATCTAGCAACAAATCCATTTTATCTCTATAAGGATTCTCCTTCTATATTATCTTGGTTGAACTTTTGGTTTGTATCCATGATGATAAAGCTCTAAAGTTGTATCTTAGACTTTACATTTGCCTGTATCCATTGTTCACATTGTAACTATGTTCTAGCTCTATATATGTTAGTGAAAGAACAAAAATTAACTATGTTTGTTGTTATTAGTTTTTTAGATTTGAAAACTTTCTATTTCAATTTAAACATATAAGTTTCAAATCTAAACTAAGAGAAGCGAATACAAGGAGCTAAAGACTAACAACATCAATTAGAAACTAAACTAGGGCATGAGACTTGCAAACATGAGAAACAAAACTTATGCACCTAGAAGTTTAAAAGAAATGAAACAAAAAGGCTTAGAAATACTTCATAGAGGTCCTTGGAAATTTTGGAGGCTCCTAAATGAGTATTCTAGTAAAAGGGAGTTATTAGTGGTATACATTTCCTCAATGGGCACTAGGGATGGTAAAGGTGTCCTTAAAGCAAAGCTAGAGCTGGTATACATGTCTCCTCTATAGTTGGATAGACCCGTCTCTTATCCCTAAAAAACTAAAAATGATCTCAAGTTGTTACTAAAGCTAGTTCTTTAAGTTACAAGTCACACAATCAAATTTATAAATGTGTGACAAATAGAGACAGAGAAATGGATGTAAAACACAATATGCTAGGCTTGTAGAAAGGGAGAGAAATAAAGAAAATTGGAACACACTTACTTGATCATGATGGAAAGAAATGATTTGTATAAAGGTTAGAAGACTAGATGAGGCTTCTAGCCAAACTTGGGATCTATAATTAGTGAATTCTAGCAAAGGGGCCATGCGTTTGGTGCAAATGTGTAGGCATGTGTACTAGATATGTGCAAATGGCATATATTTCAAGACAAGAGTTTCTAAACAATTGGAAATAATGCATTTATCTAGTATTCCAAGTGCCTTGAACTTTTGTACAGCTTTATGGTCTAATCCATCTATTGAATATGCACAGATTCTCTCACAAATCACTTGCAAATAAATTTGACCAAGAGACCTTATAAAATATAACTATTAAAGATGAGCAAGCCTCAATTATCCCCCTTGTGGGTTTTCCAACAAGATCCACATGAACAACATGGCAATTATTGTGCTTTAGACTTAGGCTATGACAATGACAATGGTGATAAGAAAAGAAAAACCCTAATGGATACAAGATAAGGCCAAGTGCAATAAATGGATAAGAAAATACACAAGAAATAATGGTTTGGGTGAAGGAATAGACATGGGGGAATAATATATGTAGATTAAGGGAGATGAAATGTAGGTTAGAGGGATCCTAAAATAGATGATATATGGAGGAAAAGGGCATGAAGAAAGCCACAAGAGGGCTAGACCAAGATTTAAATCAAAGAAAAAAACTCCAAAAGCTCAAATGGATCTTAGCTCTAGTAAAATCTCCTTAATAGCACTTGTAAAAGAGAGTATTTCGATTAAGAAAAGCATTGCTCTAGAGTGACAATACTTGTAGAAATATTGTATTCAAGGATTACCAAATGTAGTTGTCCAAATGAGAGAGGAAAGGGTCTATTTATAGGTTTTCAAAAGGATTTTAGGCTAGAAAATGTGGGAAATCAGTAGGTAATCCATAAATGAGCTAAGCACATTAAATGTGTGGCAAAAAAGCAAAGGATAGACCTATTACTTTTCCTGATAGATAAGTGGTGCATAATAAGGTGCAAGTATCCTTTATTTATGAAAAGTTAAAATCCCTAGGGAAGGTTAATGGGATCAA